>RCUC01120327.1:0-28091 GCA_003697995.1 Taxidea taxus jeffersonii
AGAGAGAGAGAGAGAGAGCACAAGCAGGTGGAGTAGCAGGTAGAGGGAGAGGGAGAAGCAGGTTCCCCACTGAGCAAGGAGTCGGACACAGAGCTCAATGCCAGGACCCTGGGATCATGACCTGAGCCTACGGCAGACACTTAACTGACTGAGCCACCCAGGCGCCCCTACTGCAGTTTCTATCATACATAAAACAAGCAAAGTTCTTAGCTATCAATCTGATTAAAAATTGGGCATTTGTTGCTTCTAGCCTTTCATACAATTTACAAATGAGAATTTCAAATGTATATTTTTGAAATTATTCCTTGAGAAAATGCAATGAGGCTTACTAAATTAGTAACAGAAAACACCTAAAGTACTAGAAATAACTCATAAAGCTGTGCTCTAGTTGTCCAGCTATTGATCCATATTACTAAATCCCTCTAGAGGACATAAGTATAAAAAGCAACATTGAGCAGGCCCCCACTATTTGCAGGACACTGGAAATACATACATACATACATACATAAATGGAAGAGGTGACCTTTGTTTTCAAATAAACCATTGTCCTTCAGTACGTTGAGGACCAGAGTTTAAAGTTTAGTTCTGGATTAATTTACATTCCAAACAAAAATTCTGAGATTGGCTTTAGTATTAAAAAAAAAGAAACAATAACCTGTAAAAGAAAGAAACATACACTGTCCTGTTTTCAGTGAATAAGGAAGCTATGATAAACATGATATACAACATACCAATATTATGAACTTTTTAATAAATTATTACCAAACTAAATACTGTCTGTATTAAATGTAAGATGTATAAATGTTAAAGGTTACTCATTAACTAGTCTAACAGATTTGGATATTTCTTTGTATTTATGTGTGTACATTTTCAATTTTATTAGTGATGAAATTTCTTTAAATTGCTTTCCCTTGCATCCTGTGCTTTTGTTTGTTTCCTTGAGGCCAAAGGTGTGCATTTTGTTTATCTGTGTATGCCTCAGTGTGTCCAGCACAATGTTGTTATCAGGCTGATCTCTAAGAGTGGAGTTTAGGTGAGGTAAATTGGATTGAATTGCTTTAAACTGAAAGCTCCTTTTAGCACTGGTTATTCTCCTAGACTCCTGGAGGTACCTGGAGCTGAAATGCTACAGACAGCTATTTTTCATTACTACATACAAAATCACTGCTAGGTTGGCACAAAGAAATAAAGTGTCTTGACACAAAGAGTTAATGTGATTGCCAGGCCTTACACTGTTAGAGCCAAGATAGAGCTAAGATATCTGGCTCAATGCCAGAGCATTTGGTTTCATAGCCTGCTGCCTTTCCTTTATGGATAATCATGCTTTTTAAATTGGAGCGTACATCAACTTTTATGTACTGGTTTGGCTACTGCCATGTCAGGTGTATGGTGACTCCTCAAATGAACCTGACTTGGAGCTCTCACCCCACAAATTATATTCCAAGATTACAGTTTTAAAACTTCTCTTGGCTTGCCACCTTGTGGTAGCTTTTTCAAAGTAACAAAATTCAGTCTTCAAAGAATTAACAGGTTTCCAACCTTGTTAAGAATAATAATTTACATATGAAAAATAGATAAATTTTCAGTGAGTTCAGTAAAGATCTAAAAAGTATCATCTTATTTAAAATTAGGATTTATGAAAAATCTTTTTTCCCCATTATTTCCACAAATAGTTTGACACATTAAACTTGGGAAAAAGTAAGGAAAGTATTATCTCAATCCCCAAAAAATATGATATCATGAAATTAATTCAAAATCTTTCTCTGTTTCATTGGTTGCTTTCTGAAAACTTTAAATTAGATTTAGCTGCTGAACAAATATTAATAGAATAAGAAATTGCAGGTATTATAAGACAACTTATAGTTTACCATCAGCTTTTAAAATACACAATTATAATGAACTATATGATACATGGTTGGTTTATTAGTTAATTGATTACTATTCATATAGAATTTATTAGTTGATGAATAACACGATTTATTAAATTATTTGCATTATGTACGTTCACATTTTTTTGTCTTAATGACCACAGTTCATCAGCTTCCTGGGTGTATATCTAGTATGTTCTAAAACTAAATTAATTACTTATCTAAGAAAGGACTTTGAGTTTCCTCAGAACAAATGAGATCTTTCGATTGGGACTTATAATTAAAAGACCAAGATAATTGCTACAATCCAAAAACAAAACAGGAACACAGGGTAACCACAATGTCATTGATAATACTGATGGAAGGAGGTTGACAAATGATTGCTAACACTTCAAATTCATAAACCAGGTGATCTATTTGAAGATAATGTTAGACAGTATTGGGTATTAAGAACTCTGCTCTGTATGCATTAACCATTTTTATAAACTATTGTAAAAAGATCGTCCAGATGAGTTTTTGGTTTCATAGAACAAATATCAGAAATACTGCCACAAATCTGTTTTCACACCTGAAGATGGCTATTCAAACCAAGTCTGAATGGGATATGACTCTGATATAGTGGTGGATTTATTAATCCTCATCATTCTCAATTTAGGGAAACCTGGCATGCTGGGAGATTCCACACCTGGACCAAAGTCAGTTGCTTTTATTTTTATTGGCCAGGAAAATAACTCTTACTGGGATTTAACCACAGATGAAACTTGTAACTGCTTTATCTTTCAGCTGGAAAATAACTTAGATATAATGCAGACCTCTCACTGCAAAAATTTAATTTAAGGGCAAAATATCCTAAGGAGACAGCATCAAGAAAGGGCAGACTCAGGTAATCTTATTCCCAATCCAATTCTATTTAAACAACTCCTTGATATCTGAATTCTTACAGACACTCAACAGTATTCACATTTATCATGAATTCTGGGAATAATATTTTGTGCTGCTACCACATAGGATTGATTTTTATTACTTAATTTTTTAAATCATTCACCATGGTGTGGTCTTTGTTCTAAGAAGACAGCAGGAAAAAAATGCAAGAAAACATCTTCATTTGAATTACTATTTATTTTAATTTATTGAACATATGTCTTTTATTTAGGTCTAGTCCAACTATCACAAAGTTTGTGCTTTGATGGCTTTATGAAATCTTTTCTATTGTCTTTGAAGTGGCCCCATTTTCTTAATAGAAGTCATATATTTAAATTGTCTGAGAGCCATGTTTGCTCTCCCTGCTTGCTGCCCCAGGGTATCTAAGACTGGAAACTCTATCAAAAATAGTCTTAATTTACTTGCTAACATTCACTCTCTTGGTAGGAATAATTCTGATTAGTAGGGAAAGTGCTTCCTCATTGTCTTCTTTCACTGGCAAATAATACATTGCATTTGTATCTTCCTTTACTGAGCCTAGAGCCTTTAGATTCATTATCCAATTAATCCTCCTAACATTGCTGTAAAGTAAGAACGGGGAGTCAATTCTGAATCTACATGTAGGGAGATTAAATGACTTATATGTCACCGAACTGGTAAAAGCAGAATTGAGAAAACTGCTTAGGGCTTGCCCTTATTGCAATATTAGGTCATTATTTCTCATATTATAAGAACCTCTTCAGAGATAACTGGTACTAGAGGTTGAGAAGTAAACAGGTTTCTTCATATTTAATTTTAACAATGTTCTCTAAAATGACCTTTAGAGGGACACCTGGGTGGCTCAGTTGGTTAAGCAGCTGCCTTCGGCTCAGGTCATGATTCCAGCGTCCTGGGATCAAGTCCCACATCGGGCTCCTTGCTCCGCAGGGAGCCTGCTTCTCCCTCTGCCTCTGCCTACCACTCTGCCTGTGCTCGCTCTCTCTCTCTCTAACAAATAAATAAAAAATCTTTAAAAAAAAATAAAATGACCTTTAGAAATAACTGGGGATGTAAATGCATTTGTATTGGCATAATGTAGTGCCTGTTTTTTTTTTTTTTTTTTAGATTTTATTTATTTTGTCAGACAGAGAGAGAGCGCAGGAGCGAGCACAGGCAGATAGAGGCAGAGGGAGAAGCAGGCTCACCGCTGAACAAGGAGCCCGATGTGGGACTCGATCCCAGGATGCTGGGATCATGACCCCAGCCGAAGGCAGCCGCTTAACCAACTGAGCCACCCAGGCGTCCCGTGTCTGGTATTTTAATGATATACGGAATATAATCACTTGTTTTTCTAGTTATGTGAGCTGGTTAACATTCATCAATAAATTACAATATTAGCATTCACTAATAAGCAATTGTTGAAGCAAATTTATTTTTCCTTTCTCCCTTTCATTTATTATAAGTAAGCTAGTTTATTTTCTCCCCTTTATCACATGAGGATTATGCAGCTCAATTGCATTTTTATTTGATTATTTTAAGTCTGTATTTTTTGAGTCATTTATATTGCTACAGAAACAATTCAAAGAGTGCCATTTATTTTTATTTTTAAATAAGATTTAGTTAATCTGTAAAAAGCCAAAAAAAAAAAATCAAATCCTAAATATCTTACATGTTTCTCTATCCCACATTTCCTTGCTGCATTAGAAAACTAATAAAATCATTATCTACATGGTACGTGTGACTGTATGTTTGACTATCACCCAAAAGTTGAAATGTCAGAAATCCCAGAAGCACAGAGTTCCTGGAGGATTTCAAGCCCAAGTATGCCAGTTGGGGAAGACTGGAGATTGAGATAAGCTTCAACTGCACACTTGAACTTTAGGCTCTTAAGACGAACACAAATTTGGAATCATTTGAGGTTTTCCTTTTTGTAAGTCAATGGATAATAGATCAGAATGAACCTTTTAAAATATCTTGAATTTCTCCTTTGAATAAAACAACTTTAGGAAAAATGCAAGCTGAAGGTCCAAGGTCACATGAAATATGATCTGTGGTGTCCTTGCTCACTCTGGTGGGTTGATGCCACCTTATGGAACTAGCGGTTCACTACACCACATGTTGCAATAGCCACAAAAACCTAAGTTCCAAAAGAAGCACTCACACTTAAATTTAGTTGATAGAAAACCATTTCACTGTATAACTAAAAGACAGGGGGTTAAATACTAAATGTTTCTATAATATTTTTAAGAGCTTAAAGCTCTTTCTTTTTACATTGTATATTATTAATCAGATATAAGATATGCTTTCCACTGGCAATGTAATAGAGTTTTTAAAGCAAATGTGCCTTCCTATTTCAAACATTCAGAAAAGATTAACCCCTGTATTAGTTTCTTGCTGTTTCCACCTTATCATTTTATTTTACCCTTAATTTCTCTGTTCCAAGCTACATATAGACTGATAAGTTACTCAAATGTGCTTAGATATAAATTCATCTATATAAATTTAAAATGATAATAACTGTGCTAATATAGAAACTAAGCAGAAAGATAAATCCAGGAGACAGCAGCCTTGCAAAAATCTCTTTGTGAGATTGTGTAAGGATCATGAACAAAGGGGTTGAAACTTCTTAAGTCATTTTAGGAAATAAATGAGGAGGAACAAGGAGAACATCTGTAGCTTTTAGTGAAAGAAAAGAAATGCTTTCTGAAAGTATGAAGCAATCCAGAAGTGCTGGTCCCCACTGTATTAATAAAAAAAGGGAAGCTTAATGCAGAGACATGCTGGATCTAACCCAGGCTTCAGAACATTGTATATAAGGGTCTAGATAAGATGTTATTTCTAAGTGAATTCAAATAGCATGTTAATTTTAACATTTCTTGGACCTATCAAATAAGTTGTAGATTATTTGAGAGCTCTAAAACCTGGAATTTTTCACTGATCTAAACTCTGTGTTCAGTGATTCACAGACCTGGCTGATCAGTCAGAATCACCTGGGCCTCTTTTCTACAATGCTGATTCTGGAAAGCCTTTTACTGACTTTGAGCAGTAACTTGTTGGAACTTGTCTAGATTCCCAGCTCCAATGATTTGGATATTCATGATAAAATGTATTGCTATCACTGGCCTTTTGTCAGCTGAAAGAATTTCGTGGCATTTCTTTCTTTTTTTAAGATTTTATTTATTTGAGAGAGAGATAGAGTGCGCATGAACAGAGGGCCAGAGGAAGAGGGAGAAGCAGGCTCCTATAGGCTCCTACTAAGCAGGGAGCCCAATGCAGGGCTTGATCCCAGGACCTTGGGATCATGACCTGAGCCAAAGGCAGATATTTAACTGACTGAGCCACCCAGAAGCCCGATGGCATTTCTTTACCATAGTCCTGTGAATGGTCTTCTTGTCCTGCTCTACTGAATCACTTATTAAAAAAAATATTAAGGGGAAGCACCTGTGAGCCTCTTATACTATGGTCAAAGTTCAGGCTCTCAGGAATAATTTCCTTGTAGGTGCACATACACCTTGATATTCTTCTATTCCTCAATCTCGGTAGCTTCAAAGGGAGTGCAGCATGAATTGTCAGTAATATCCTCAATAACAGGTGAACCATAGAGAGCAGTACTGAGCATCAAGTGCTTTCCCCACTCTCATAAGGCTATGGTTGAATTCACCATTTTCTGTCTACTGTCAACAGGGTTTGAGGTTCTGATAAATATTATCTTTTTCAGTTCCTCCTATCATATAATTCTGGTTAGTCTTTTCCGTGTTATTTTTCTTTTCCTCACCATCATCTTTATCTCTACAATCTAAAGAGCTTACCTTCTTCATTACCACATTTCTTGCTATCTGAACATCATATTTCATTCTAGTCTCCCATTTCTTATCCATTTGAAAGTTCACTACCAAGTATTACTCTGTTCTTTCAAAGTACCATTCAAGTATTATTTTGGGGTGAGGGGGGCTGGGGGAAGGCGGTGGTCAATGATGCCATTGTTTTGGTCTCTTAGCCAGTGTGTTCACCATTATCAACTCAGATGGTGAATGGATCTTCAAGAAAGGACTCTCAAGCAGAATTCTCATCACAAGAGAATTGTGGTTTAAATTGTCATCCCAAAAATAATTCAAAAAGACATCCATACAAAATTATCCAAAAAAATTATCTAATCTTAAATGCATATGCCTTTGTTTGCAGGCCTTTGACAAAACCTTTGAAGCCAGTTCTTACAGCAGACCTCAAATTATCAATTATTCTTGCCACTGCTTCTGTCTACTAGGGCCATAGCAATGATGTTTACAATGTCTATCTATTGTCCAACTTAGAATATCATGTTTCTTAATAACATTAACAAGACATTGAAAATAATCTCCTTTAGGAAAATTTAGTTTGGGTTAAAGAGTGGGCAATCTTTGCTGGAGTATAAAGGTTTTTCTTTCCTTCCCATGTGCATGTCCCATAACAGAGTATGGAGGCTGCTGGAGAGTGGATAGTTGCAAGGAAAATAAACTGGGAGAGGAATGAGAAAAGTATGTAAGGTTCTCACAAAAGGGCTAATGGTTTAGGTCAGAGGTTGGCTAAGTTTCTTGGTAAAGAGCCAGAGAATAAATATTTTAGGTTCCAGGGTTATATGGTCTCTGTGTTACAACTTAATTCTGTTGTCACATGGAAATATCCACAGATAATATGTAAACACATGAGCATAGTTTTTTTCCAGTAAACTTTACCAAATCAGGCAGCAAGCCAGATTTGGCTCATGGTCTAAAGTTTGCCAACCCCTGCATTAGATAGTAATAAAAAATAATAAAATTGGTGTAATTATGTTATGGAAAGAGAGCAAAAGTCATGGGTTCCAGACCCATCTCTGACACTAGCTGCCCAGGGAAAATATCTTCCCTAGTTAGCAAAATTTTCATAACTATAAAATGAGAGGGTTAAACTTAACCATTTCTAAAGTTACTCTATTCTCTAAAATTATATGAGTTTATACAGTGCTCATTAACCTTTTATCTTTAAGAAAAAGTTTATTGTATTATTTTTATAAATATTAAATAAAAATCATTTAGAAAATCATGTTATTCATTTAAAGTTTTTGGAAATGGTTAACTTTTCTGGTCAAGAGAAAGGAAGAAAGCTCTTATTTCAAATATATGTAATGTTTTCTTAGTTTTCGTTACGTGTGTTTCATTAGAATTTGTCCTGGCTCCCTTAAGTAATCCCAATGGACAGAAGGACACATAAAACCCTAGGGAATACAGGACAGATGCAATTAAAACTTTTTTTTTTTTCCCTGACTGAATCCTTTCTGATTTAGGAAATAATAGCCATTGTATACTTATATTAAACCATTCTTTTTATTACAACCCTCATTGCTGACTAAAATCATCATTTCTGAATCCCATTCCATGCATTTATTGACTCTGAGATTCTTGAGATGATCCTTTTTTTCTGAACTTAATGAGAATCATGGTATCTGTTTTTCTTTCATTCCCAATCTTTATATATCTGTAGGCACTTTGTGGCAAGTTTGGGTCAACTTCTTTGTATAAATAGAAAGCATAATTGCTCAAAAACCTTCCAGAAAGAATGTGACCCTGTTCTTCCTTGTCCACTAGATTCAGCCCTGAGACCTCATTTATATGTTAGTCTACCCCACAGAATGATGTAACCTCTCTGATAGGTCTAACCATTCTCTTAACCCAATCTTCAGCTTGAGTTTCACAAAATTAAAGCTATACATTTATTAATCTATACTCAGATGTTGATAACCACAGATAGTCTCATGAGACAAAGACCTACATATTCAATAAAATTTAATACATATTTATTTATTGTTAATTCTGTTAGACACTGAGCTAGGAAAAGGTATTCAAGCATAATCGTTTAGCCTAAGTTTGAACCGTCTTCTGGGGGTACTGAGAACATCCACCAGTACTTGTATTACAAGAGTGCAGTTAGTTATACTGGGTGGCATTCAATCTAGATAGTATTCACAGAGGAACTACATTCTAGCTGCAGTTGAAGGATAAGTAATATATCACTAAACAATCAAAGAAAAAGAAGGACAGTTCAGATAGATGGAATAGATTAAGCCACAGTGAGAAGGAATTAATGAGCATTTGGGGGAGAAACAGCAAGATAAGCATGTAAAATATTGAGAAATATGACCTGAGGTCAAGATGAAAATGCAGGTTGAAAATGAATTATACAATTCTCGAATCCTATATTAAGGAATTTGGATATTTTTACCCCAAAGGAAAAAACAAAAACCAAACAAAACACTGACTTGAACATTTTTGAGAGGAAGAATAATATAATCAGATTTAGAAAGTCAGCTTGTATGACACGGTTGAAAATGTATTAGATGAGGAAAAATCTGGAAGCAAAAAGGCTGGTTAAGAAGGTAACAAACTATGTCCCACAAAAGGTATTGATTTAATCAGGGGTGATGAAAATGACAAAAGACAAAGCTGAGACAATTCAAATCTAGGAAGTGAAAAGGTAGTATTTGGATAACACCTGGTGCTTTTGTTTCTATACACTGCTGCTAAATACACCTTGCTCACATAGATGGCACTTTTAAAAAATGTTTGCTATTTATTTATTGTTCAAATTGATGTGTAGTAAGAGCTGGACTGGGTTTATCATACTGATGTTAGAGTTTAGCTTCTATTGTTACCTCCTCTAATTTAATCATTTTAGCTTATTTTTTCACTTTCTACCTTCTTTAACCTGATCTATTTTATTCTCAAATGTCTTACTTCTTTTTGAGGCATTTCCTAGTCAATTATATTCCCTCCTCCCACTTCATAGAT
The DNA here is from genome assembly GCA_003697995.1 of Taxidea taxus jeffersonii. Taxonomy (NCBI): domain Eukaryota; kingdom Metazoa; phylum Chordata; class Mammalia; order Carnivora; family Mustelidae; genus Taxidea; species Taxidea taxus. Next base: position 9,569 of record RCUC01120327.1, read on the forward strand.
CACATGTTCCTGAGTCAAAGAGTCTCATGGTAGGAAATTTTAAACACTCTTTGGGAATTACCAGCAGCTGTTTTTGTTTTGTTTTAAGATTTTATTTATTTGAGAGACAGAAAGAGAAAGAGAGAGAATATGCAGGGGGAGGGTCAGAGGGAGAAGCAGAGCTCCTGCTGAGCAGGGAGCCCAATGCAGATTCCATCCTGGGACTCCAGGATCATGACCTGAGCTGAAGACAGTCCTTTAACCAACTGAGCCACCCAGTTACCCCCTGCAGCTGTTTTTGATCTTCGAAAGAACAGCTTCAGTGGAATTACAGCTGCCCGACTGATAGTTTATCAATAAGGAATTATGAAAAGTTAAGGCCAGCAAGGTAAAAAAGCTTAATTATGACAGCCAGGAGAGCAATAAGGTGGTAATTTGTTAGAAAGAATCAAAGAAAATACTTTGTCCTTGTTTAAGGGAGCTATGACCTTTTTATTTTTTAGTTTCTTCATACTATCATTGTTACTTTTTGTGTTTGTATGAGAAAAGAAGCCAATAAAGAAAGAGAGAAAATAAATATTAATATGTAAATTTAACATCTATAAGATTGTCCTTTCAAAATATGTGTCTATATATTAATAAATAATGATAAAGAAGCTTCAATAATAATGTATAATAAATTAAGAAGTATCAATAAAGAAATAAATGTTTAAATGTGGCCCATTATATATTTTTTTAAGAGTTTATTTATTTATTTGACAGACAGAGATCACAAGTAGGCAGACAGGCAGGCAGAGAGAGAGAGGAGGAAGCGGGCTCCCTACAGAGCAGAGAACCCGATGCGGGACTCGACCCCAGGACCCTGAGATCATGACCTGAGCCGAAGGCAGAGGCTTAACCCACTGAGGCACCCAGGCACCCTAAATGTGGCCCATTATAAATAATTATGTTCTACTATAAGAATATATTATGGTGTCTAATTTAGTGGTTAGCATTTAGGAGATACTCAATATGGATATGATGAATGAATTAAATCAATAAAAAAATTATTTCTTTTACCTAAAGCAACCCTCAAGTGTATCCAGTGAACACAGGTAACCTTTTGAGAACCACCATTTTTTTTAAGATCCATACTTTTTTATACTTTTTTAATACATATTTTTATTCTTATTTCAATCAATTAAGGATTCTTGTTTTTTATCTTCTCATGATTTCTTTTTCCTAAAATGTCAGGAGATGCAACTTAATAAGCTCTAAAAACTTGTGTTTTTTCCTAAGTTTTTAATTTTAATTCCAGCACAGTTAACATACAGTGTTATATTAGTTTCAGGTGTACAATATATTGATTCAACAATTCCATACATTACTCAGTGCTCATCATGATAAGTATACTCTGAATCCCCATCACCTATTTAATCCATCCCCACCTACCTCTCCTCTGGTAACCATCAGTTTGTTCTCTGCATTTAAGGGTCTGTTTCTTGGTTTATTGTCTCTTTTACCTTTGTTCATTTCTTGTTTCTTAAATTCCACATATGAGTGAAATCATATGGTATTTGTCTCTCTGACTGACTTGTTTTGCTTACCATTATATTCTCTAGCTCCATCCCTGTTGGCAAATGGCAAAATTTCATTCTTTTTTATGGCTTAATAATAATATTTCATTATATATATATACATATATATATATATACACACCACATCTTCTTTATCTATTCATCTATTGATGGACACTTGGGCTGCTTCCATAGTTTGGCAATTGTAAATAATGTAAGTGTAAATGTAAGTAATGTTGCATTAATAACAGGGGTGCATGTATCCCTTTGAATTACCAATACCCAATTGCATACTCAATAGCATGATTCTTGGATCATATGGTAGTTCTATTTTTAACTTCTTGTGGACTTTTCATACTGTTTTCCACAGTGGCTGAACCAGTTTGCATTCCCACCAACAATGCACCGGGGTTTCTTTTTCTCTACATCCTTGCCGATACCCATTGTTTCTTGTGCTTTTGATTTTAGCCATTCTGATTGTTGTGAGGTGATATCTCATTATAGTTTTGATTTGCACTTCCCTGATGACGAATGATGTTGAGCATCTTTTCCTGTGTCTGTTGTCCATCTGTATGTCTTTGGAGAAATGTCTGTTCATGTCTTCTGCCCATTTTTAAATTGGGTTGTTTTTGTTTGTTTGTTTTTCTTATTTGCTTTTTTTTTTTAAAGATTTTATTTATTTATTTGATAGAGATCACACAAGTAGGCAGAGAGGCAGGCAGAGAGGGGAGGGGAGAAGCAGGCTCCCTGCTGAGCAGAGAGTCCAATGCGGGACTCGATCCCAGGACGCTGGGATCATGACCCAAGCTGAAGGCAGCGGCTTAACCCACTGAGCCACCCAGGTGTCCCTCTTATTTGCTTTTTATATTTAATATATACCCAAGTATTATAAAATACTGACTTTATCATTAATTTATGCTATTATTTTATATTATTTCGTATAGGCTATTATCACTTAAAATAAGTGAAATTATCTTTTTAAAGTATTTAGCTTCTGCTGTGTGGCTTTATATGCTGGGAATACACAGATGAATGAGAATTATATATATATATATATATATATATATATATATATATATATTTACTCTAAATGGCTAACAGCTTAATAGTGTGATTTGAGAGAGGCTCATCAATAATTGTACAGTATGGTAAATGCTAAATTTCATATAGACATGCCATGTGAAGAATATAAATTTAATAAAACTCTATTCAACAAACATGTATTACTCACATAATATATGTTAGATTTTATGTTAGGCCCACTACTAATTACCAGATAGCCTAGAACCTCCTTGTCCAGTAGGGATACAGACAAGATACTAGCTCAAGATTTCAAGTTATGAATGTTGGTAAACACAAACATTTAGACCATAGTGTATCCTTTGACTCCAGGACCTACAAATTCTTTTAAATAAGGCCACCAAACACATTCAAAGCTTCATGATTTAGTACATATCCTACCTCCTGAAGTCTGGCACACCTTCATATTGCCTCCACAATAATGTTTCAGCTGTGTCATTCCAGTAATCTATGAGACTGACTGCTTCTGGATAGTGTGATTTGTGATAGCATCAGCATACCCCATTATCACAGGTCATAGGTTGCACTCTTACAATTCTTTCACTGTAAAATGAGTCCCCAGACCATATAATAGGCAGTGACATTCCATGTCTATAAATAAGGTATTTTGTAATCTCCCAGACTGTGTTGCTGGCTAAGGCTCTGCAGGCAGGAAAGTCAACTTCTTACTAGACATATATTCCTATCAGGACAAACCACTGGCATTCTAGGATGGAAGTGGTAGAATTGTGACAGAGGAGTTCATTTCTCGCCTCATGGAAAAGTACCCAGGGGTTTCAACATTAGCCTCCATTGCTAGCAAATTGTACCTTTAGTCATTTATGCCTTGATTGACTTTGGTGAGTGGGGTCCGTTATATTTAATCTATGTGTGGCCTCTTTATCAGCCATCATTGGCCACTTCATACATGTGCTCATGATGCAAGATCCAGAGTGGCCTACTATGAACACTGGCTAAAGTCCACTGGTTGAGTTATTTTGTCTGCTTAGTTGCTCAGTGCTTCTTCCCCTGCACTCAACATAGGCTATATCCTAATGAGTTTGCCTCAATCCCTGAAGTCCTTGACGGACTGTTAAGTCCTGTGTTCTAAGAAAGTTCTCGTTATTGAACACATTTATACTTTTCCAATCTTATGTTCTGACCAAGCACCCTCAAAATCCAATCCCAGGATAGTCCTCTGGCTCTTGATGGTATATGCTAAATAATTCTTGTACATACCTTGATGAGTAATTTCTTTATTTCCTTATCAGTCCCAGGAGGTCCCCCGCTGGTATATGCTGAAGTTTAATGTTACCTATTGGCCTAGCAACCAAGAGAGGCACAGCACTTCAGGGAACTCTTTTTGCCTTAGGGTGGTTTATCTCTCTACCAGATTATTTAATAAGTTTACCACTGGTGAAATTTTCAATAGTTGGGCTACCACCTTGAACTAAGGACTATTGTCTTAGTGCCTATTTCCTTGGACCACTCCTGGCCTGTATCTATTTGGGTCCTCTGAAAAATGGATGCTAAGATACAAGAAATTTACTGGGGCAAACACTTGTGAAGAATAAAGGCATGGGAGATGGAGTAGGCAGAGTCTTTATAGCATGACTCAGATCTAAAAGATATAAAAATAAAGAGGGAAATAAGAAATGGGTAAGAATAGCTTTAAACTGTAATATACTTATTAAAAAAAAATAAAGTTCTCATCCAGAACTCCTAGTAAAATTGCCCATTTGAGAGATACTGCATTGAGTAAGAATCGGCCAGCACTGATACTATGCTCAGTTATTGGCTAGGAGTAGCCTGGGGAAACATGGTTTCTGTGTAAATGCAGTAGTGGCTCTAAAGGGGCAGAAGCTGACTATAGTTCCATTCAAGTTCACAAAGTCAGTTTCCATTACAGGAGATCTGGGCAATGTACTTCCATGGCTGCACCTTCATTTGTATATTCAGAAAATACTTCTCTTTTGGAGAAATAGAATGAAACTGAACTTGAAATATGACTCAGAGTTCCCCAGTTGTACAGCAAAAGTCTATTCTGAGAAAAAAATTATATACAAGGCACTTGTATACCACTGACTAAATGCCCTGTATTTAAGATCAGAAAAAAATTAAATTCTATAATATTCATTGTAAATAAATAACATAATTCTCTTATAAAGTTGTTAAATAGGAAGGGACATGTTTTAATAGGGACAATTTTATAAACAAATATATAATAAGGACATAAAACTATATAGAATAATCTAAAATATGAAAGATACTACTACCAAATTAAAAAAATGCTCATGAATATACTTTCAAGCAAATAATATTATTTTCAAGTTATCCCAAAAAACATAAAATAGAAAAAAATATGAAATTCAAAATATTTTCAAGTTGTATATATTTTCCCAAATCATCATCTAAAAAAATCACTATTCATGGGGTGTCTGGATGACTCAGTTAATTAAGTATCTGACTTTGGCTTAAGTCATTATCTCAGCGTCTTGTTTTTTTAAGATTTATGTATTTATTTACTTGAGAGAGTGAGAGAGTAAGAAAGCACAAGACTGGGCAGGGTCAGAGGGAGATGCAGACTCCCTGCTGAGCGAGGAGTCTGATGCAAGACTCAACCCCAGGACTCCAGGATCATTACCCGAGCTGAAGGCAGTGGCTTAACCAACTGAGCCACGCAGGCACCCATCTTGGGGTCTTGAGATCAAGACCTGAATCAGGCTCCCTGCTCAGCTCAAAGTCTGCTTGGGATTCCCTCTCTCATTCCCTCTGCTGCTTCCCTGCTTGTTTTCTCTCCCTTTCTCAAATAAATAAATAAAATATTTTAAAAAATAAAATAAAAATCCCTATTCATGACCAGTATTATAAGCAGTCTATCAGAGGCCTGTCCAGAATAAAGAGTCCTTTTAATCTGTGGAATGCAATGGCACATTTTATTCTCAGAATAGAGCTTCTAGCATCAGTGACATGTATGGGATCTAGTTATTTGAAATAATGGTATAAAAAAAAACAGCATAAGGACTATTCAATTATTTAGAAGCATGCCATGTACAGAGAGTAAAACACTATTGACATCACCAATAATCAGCTGAGGTCAGAAAGTTCCTTGAAAACCAAATACCAGAGAGATTTCATAACATAATTTTCACATTTTTTTAAATGTAGGCAAAAGTAGTTAGTACCACTGAAAAAACTGCAGTCAGATTTCCTTAAAGTGGATTTTTTTTCTAGCACTGCAAGTAACAATGCTATAAATTTCAACATCTACAAAAGTACATCTTTATTTTCAAGTTGAGAGCACATTATATACTGTGATTTATGAAGTTAAAGATAAAAGAACTGCTCTCTTATGAAAAGGTTTCCAATTTCTAGGGAAATTACTACTATTATAATTTATTTGCTGGTAGTAAGATTGCTGTCACAAGTTATTTGAGCACATTTGCCTTAAAGATGTTGTTGTTATCCTCTGGCATTTGTAGAATATAAGACGTCCCTGTAACTAACACTTTTAAGATGTTAGCAGCACTAGCTATTAATTACTTTGCCTATAGTGAAAGCATATAATTCAACTTCTAGAGAATGATGGGCCAGGAGAGAATTAATATTTATTGAGAGCTAACTTTAAGTCAGGAGCTGTGCTAAGCTTTTTATGTACAACTTCTTATAAATCTTTACAGCTGCATGAAATCGGTATTATTGCTATTCTAAAGATAGGAAAACAGTGACCCAGAGAGCCTGAGTAAGTAGATGATGTCATATGGCTACTAAAGGGACAAGCTGGACTTGAGGCCTCATTCATCATTATACCACATGCCATGCAATTTAGAAATAGAATAGAATATATTTTACCCCCAAATACTGATTATAAAATACTATGTCATCTTAATAAATCAAATATTAATTGACAACCAAATGCTTAAATATATATTAGATAATGTTGGGACTGTACATAGGATATACAGCTGTGTCATTATCTTCAATGAACATACTCCTCTCTTAAATATCAATTTACGGTAGACATAATTTGAAGAATTGCTACCAAGAAAACCTTTGGACATATCTAAATGTACAAGACCCTGTACTACACTCTACAAAAGGAGGTTTTACTGACCCTACCATATGTGGTTTTAGCTAAGTCTACACCTGTGGACCTGCAGATATTCCTTGATAATTATATAGAAAAAAGCTGTGCCTCAGTCATCATATCAACAAAGGAAGAATCACTAATGGAGAAAACAAAATGAATTATTATAGAAAAGCTAGATAATATCCTACATTAATTTATTCACATACCTGCCATGTATCTGTCAAAATAATGTTAAAATGCTTTCATATGCATTATTATATTGAGTGATATAATACAAATCCTAATATCTTCATTGTATATTGAAGTATCAAATAACCAAAATCAAGTAATTCACCAGTTTAAGCTTAATCTCTTGTTAACCCTAGTCTACATGACTCCATAGGTCATATTTCTGTCTATAAATAATACAAATGGCACTTTTAATTGTCAAATTATTTAACAACTCATTTTGTTCAAAAATATAAAGTACAAGCAAGACCAAAACATGAAAAGCATATGACTTAATTGGTTTTTGACAAGAATCCATGGAGGGAAAAATCTTATGTATGTTACATTGCTTTTATGTATGATGAAAATAATAATTTCATATATACAAAATGGTGTGCAAATAAAGACTCCCAGCATCCTTTATTAGAACATTTAGTACACTTTGACTTTAGTGTTCCTTTCTCTCTTTTCCTTCAGGGGCACTATTTCCTTTTATTCCTTTTACTCATTTTCTATAGTTTCTACTTCTGTGGGTCAGCATTATAAACCTTGTGTTAGTCCCATGAAAAGGACTTACTTTAAAAAGAAAGACATGCGGGGCACCTGGGTGGCTCAGTTGGTTAAGCAACTGCCTTCAGCTCAGGTCACGATCCCGGAGTCCTGGGATCGAGTCCCACATCAGGCTCCCAGCTCCATGGGGAGTCTGCTTCTCCTTCTGACCTCCCCTCTCATGCTGTCTCACTCTGTCTCTCTCTCTCAAATAAATAAATAAAATCTTAAAAAAAAAAAAAAGAAAGAAAGACATGCTAGAAGACTAAACACCTGAAAGAAGAATTTCTCACCTTGGAGGACAAGAGATGTGAGCATTGGCACCTGTTTAGACCCCTTAAATTATATAGTTTATCACTTAATATGTCTTTACATAAGGAGTTAAATATTACTATTTGGAGTTAAATATCTCCATTTGGTTATTTATGATTTTTATAAGTTACATTGGGACAGTTCTTAAAATCATGATTTCAATGCATTTCATCTGTCATATTTGCAGTAGATTTTCTTATACATCCTATGCCCAAGTTATTAAACTTTTCCTATGAAAATTAAACAAAAACAGGCAACTTTTATGTACAGCTTATTCCTACCACTCTTTTACCACAACAATCTTGCATAAACTTTTTGTCCTTTGATCAGCAAAACATATTATTTGTGAAGAAAAGACAGTTTTGAGACCTTATTTTTGGACTTAATTACTGATCATTTTGTTCTTTTTTAAAATATTTTATTTATTTATATGACAGAGAAAGAGAGCACAAGTAGGCAGAGAGGCAGGCAGAGGGAGAAGAAGCAGGCTCCCTGCTGAGCAGAGAGCCCAATGCTGGGCTGGTTTCCAGGACCCTGGGATCATGAGCTGATCCCAGACGTTTAACTGACTGAGCCACCCACGTGCCCATTTTGTTCTTTTTTTTTTTTTTAAGATTTTATTTATTTATTTGAGAGAGAGTGACAGAGTGAGACAGCATGAGAGGGGAGGTCAGAGGGAGAAGCAGACTCCCCATGGAGCTGGGAGCCTGATGTGGGACTCGATCCCAGGACTCCGGGATCGTGACCTGAGCTGAAGGCAGTTGCTTAACCAGCTGAGCCACCCAGGCACCCCCCATTTTGTTCTTTTTAAGCATCACATCTCCGCTTCTAAATTTTTTTCCTGCAAATATATTCTCCATTAGTATTGTTTTATATCTCTGTTCCTTTCATTAATCTCTCTTCTGTTTCCATTTTAACTAGTGCCATTCTGGAAGCAATTTATACCAGTTCACAAGAACTATTGTAAAATTTTCAGGAATTTTGCAATCCAGATGTTAAACAAAGTCATTATTAAAGATTAAGTTACATAAACTTACAACTAAATAAATTATATTTATTTAGTTATAAATATAAATAGTTATAGTTATATTTATATAGTTATTTAGTTATATATAACTAAATAAATAGTTATATATAATTATATATATAATTATAAATAATTATAGTAAATTATATTTATTTAGTAGTAAAGAATTTAACTTTGTTCAAGAAGGTCTGGTCTTTGCCCTTTGCTTCTGGAAGGTAACTAAGCCTTCGGAATGTCATGCCTGATAGGAATGTTTTTGTTTGCCTTGGGGCAGTATGACTTAGGGTGGGGGCTCTGAGTCACACCAATGTGATTTAACTTGTATGTTCTGAGTCACACTAATAATGTGATGTACAGTGAGGGCTTTGGATCACCCATCTTGATCTCCTTGAGGGACTGAAAATTAAGATCAATCTCTTCTGCAGCTAACCATTTCTACTAGACAGAACCCTTATAAAGACCCTGGATATCCAAGCTCAGTAGAAATTTCCTGTTTGATCCTACTCCCCACATATTCTCATACATCAATGCTGAGAGAGGACTGTCCTGACTCCATGAGAAGAGGACAACTGGAAGTTCTACATATGTTATTCTTCCAAATGCTGCCTTATGCATTTCTTCTCTTAGCTGACTTAATCTGTATCTGTTCCCTCTAATAAACCCTAACTGCAAGTATAACATCTTTTAGTGAGTTCTGTGAGTCTTCCTTACAAATAATTGAACCTCTCAAAGTTGAAATTAGTGTCAGAGGTGAAGGTGGACTTTCTTCCCTCTAACTTCTCAGTTGGATGTTTCAACATTAAAAACAAATGTAATAAGTTCTCACAATTCATTACTTCCTAATTATTTTACTACATTTTGCTCTGTGGGTTATTTACAAGCATTTTATCTGTATGTTTAAAATGTCCTACTGCATATCTTTCCCAAGCTCTGCATTAATTGGCAGTATGTTAGAATTCTTGAAACTGGCTATGATAGGAATACTTAAACTGTGGAAATCAGCAACCACTATAAATTAAGTCTTGATTATTTGCTTTGTTTATTTTATAGACTTTCAAAAGTGTTAGAGAAAATGTTAATAATATTAAATTTAAAAGTGTGTGTGTCTATAGCCATCACATTGTGAATAGCACAAAAAGGGAGAAAATATTTTTACCATATTAAAAAACTACTTTCTGATTCAGCAAAGAACTCTCACATTATTGACATAAGTGAAGTTCTAAGACACATCTTCATTGTTCCACTTTCAATTTACCAATTCAGGATAGTATCAACCAGCATTTATAACCTTTTGTCAGTTGCTACCACGGATTAGCTATGGATACAAAGAGTTCTGCAAAAATCAACAAAGGCATTCTGTGAGAATGGGTTGACTATAAATAATTTTTAGTAATGAGTAATGTGTATCTTATCATTATTTAAAGCTTTGTTACGCATCCTTTTTAGTAAATTTTAGAATAATCTTACATACTTATAGACAGCATTTTTTAAGAGAGTCTGTTAAACATTTACCAGTACATCAGTGAGTTAAACTATTGGAATTCTCTAAAGTTGCTATTTGTACAATTTCTTTTCTCTTTGTATTCATTTTCTGTGAGTAGTCTAATGACTTTTACTAAAATTTTCATGTTGACTCTTCCAAAAATTGGAATATCTGATCCTGGTTTCTTCTTTCCTGAACTTAAGGTGCATATCTGACTTTCTGCATTTTGTTGACACAAGAGCCTCACTCAGAGTCTCAAAATTTGATCTTACAATTGTTAATTTATCATTGCTAACAACAAAACTGTTTCCCAGAATTGATCATCCTAAGTTCTCTACCTCAGTGAGTGACATCATTGAAAAGCAATTTAAGCTTTATAGTTTACATGGTACATGAGACCTTGTCTTAAATGGCTTCAGTCTCATCATTCAGTCAATCCTGCTGTGCTTCATTTTTGTAATTAAAGTTTTACAACAGAAAGCTATTCTTTACTTCTTTTTCATTCCCCATCTGCTGGGTTTTCAACCAAACATTAGTAGCTTTACCAAATCAAAATTTCTTGAATATGTGATCTTCTCTGGCCTTCCTTGCTCTAGTTAGATGCTTGGTCTCTGCCTTTGCTTACTGAAAGAAATCTCTCATTTATGATCAGTTTTTACAAAGTTTCAGTGACTACCTAGACGGTTGAATAATATCTGATCCTATCACTTGCCTTCTCATGAACTCCCCTCGTCTCTTCATTCTCCATGCTGTCTGAGAAGACATAGCTCGTTATGGTATACAAGATCATCCTTGATATGGCTCAATACTATCATTCAGTGCAGCCTGATTCATATTTTATGCTCCAGCCAAACTAAATTGTTTCTAATCTCTCCATAAGTAATTCTGTCATACTATATTTCATGTGCTGCTTCTTCTTTCTGGAATGTTCTTTCTTCCATCCTCTTCTAATTTAACCTTCAGTATTTTCATGAAGGATCTTCTTCCTCGAGAATTGTTTGGGAGATTCCCATATAGAGAACCTTTGTGTCTATGGACCTTTGTGCCCACCGTGGTACTTAATACCTGTGTACTTACACATTACATTGTCATTATATCATTATGTCATTTTCATTGTTGTTATTACATTTATGTCAAATGTATCCCTCTCCAGAACTTCAATTTTTTGAGGGTAAGGGTCTCTTTGAGTCCCCAAAGCTTATCTCAATCACTGTTTCAAAGTAAGCGTTTAGTAGCCTTTGTTTAACTAAAGTGTTGAAAACATACTATTTTCTACTTCTCTTAAAACTATTACTACTTGTTTTATATTGTTGGTTGTTTTTTTTTTTTTTAGATTTTATCTATTTATTTGGCAGAGAGAGATCACAAGTAGGCAGAGAGGCAGGCAGAGAGAGAGGAAGAGAAGCAGGCTTCTGGCTGAGCAGAGAGCCCAATGCGGGGCTCGATCCCAGGACCCTGGGATCCCAAACTGAGCCGAAGGCAGAGGCTTTAACCCACTGAGCCACACAGGTGCCCCTTGTTGTTGGTTTTTAATTAATATACCCATTTATTTTGAAATCTACCTGAGCATATCCACTAATGAAGGGTTTTTTTCTACTGTGTTTTATAATTTCTCACTTCCACTTTCCTTCCTTTTGCTAGCTTTTGTTTAGAATATTTGATATCTGCCACTTTGTAGTGATGAACTAAAAAAAAAATTATTACAGCTATTTAAATATATATTGATTTTTTTCTTTGTTAAATCTCACATTTTTTAAAAAGATTTTATTTATTTGTTTGACAGACAAAGATCACAAGTAGGCAGAGAGGCAGGCAGAGAGAGAACGGAGGAAGCAGGCTCCCTGCGGAGCAGAGAACCTGATGCGGGGCTCGATTCCAGGACATTGGGATCGTGACCTGAGCCGAAGGCAGAGGCTTTAACCCACTGAGCCACCCAGGCACCTCTAAATCTCACATTTTTAAAAATGTCAAGAGATTTATATATTTAAGAGATTAAGGCATATAAATATATCACATAAATTGTCAACACACTGAAAAACTTTAGCATCCTTAAAGAACATAAAAATAAAATATTCATGTATCTTAATCAGGTACTTAACATATTCAAGTAAAACCTTACAAATTGCACTAAAACTTAGTTCCAGTAAACTTGAATTATTTCAGTATTTTAAATCATGGACAATCTTAGATTTAGATACTCTGTTTAAGAAGATTCGCTCTCAAAAGACACATACACACATGCACACACACATTACTGTCATGCTTTTTTAGTTGAAAATTTCTCAGATAATTGCCTTTGAAACTATTGCTCTTCCACACTCCCAGAATATTTATCATTGAATACTCCAAGTTGCTGGAAAAAAATACCTCATTAAAGTGCAGTTTCCAGTGATAATATTTGAAATAAAATTAGTTTCAATCTTAGATCCCAGTGACTTTGAATCTACATCTTCATACTAGAGTTTGGTAGCCATATCAGAGCATATGGTTAAACCTTCACCATTCAAATATACTTGCTTGGCCATGCAAGCAAGTGTTCTCTGCAGAAGTTTATGAGTAATCATCATAATAAAAAAACATCGTGATTTTAGCAGCAAAGAATTTAAAAGAGAAAGAAACAGACAAAAATATTTAAGGAGAGTTAACACAAAAAACACCAAGTAATCAATACAGCTAAAATAAAAAACCTATCCCTAAAATTCAAATCTAAATTCTCACTCTGACTTTTTAAAAAAATTAGATGCTCCTGATCTAAAGTGATTTTTAAAGTTCATGTAGGATTTGACTATAATGAAAAATTCTAATCACACTAATTCAAATATTAATTAATTATATGCCTTATAATAGGTGAGTGGTATTAGTCCTATTTTATTATTCCAGTTATTTATTGCTGAGGAACAAACCAACCTAAAACCTCACTGGCATAAATGATTAACTTTATTATCCTCCGCACCTTTTAAGTCAAGAAGTCAGACAGAGAACAAGAGGGATAATTTGTTTCTGATCTGCAATGGCTGAGGTCTCAACTGGAAAGACTGAAAAACTGGAGACAGGAATCATATGTAGTAGTATTCACCTACCTGTCTGGTGGCTGATGCTATCTGTTGGCTGAGATCTCATCTGATGTTGAAGACCAGAACAATGGCATGTGTCTTCTTCATGTGGTCTGGGCTTTATCACAGCATACTGAAAGCTCCAAGATCAGGCACCTCAGGATGACCAGGCAGAAGTTACATCATCTTTAAAGACTTTTTTTTTTGGTTACTTTCACTATAAGCACATGTCCAAAGCGCAGACTCAAAGGGAGACAACATCAGCCTTATGGAGAAACTGTCAACATCCTATTGGATGAAGAACACATGAAAAAGGAAAGCAAGTTGCAACTACTTTGGAGAATACACTCTGCCTGATTTACTAAGAAAGAGAGAGGAAATAAGCAATGCACTTTCAAGTAGTTTTTTAAAGTAAATGTACGCAAATAAAATGAACATTAACTGGATTGTATTTTTCTTAAGGCTTTTGTTCTTAATCTGAGTTGAAGCCAACGTGAATTTTAGAAATCAACGCAAAACAAAACAAATGAATCTATGATAAGCAAGAAGCAATGCTAGGTAGTGGTGAAAGGCCTGGACTCTGACACCAGATGTCTGAGATCCAGTCCTTGTGCCAGCACTCACTAGCTGTTGGACCTCAGGCAAGTAATCCTTCCTATGCCTCAGTTTCATTTTCTGAGGGGTTATGATAATGTCTAATAATTCATGGTCATTTGTTAAGTTAATTTTGTATGGAATAGTGCCTGAAATGTCATAAGCACTCTAATTTAGAAAATTAAAAACCTTACATGAATACCTGCAAATCCAATTAGCAAAAGCCTGAGAAATGCTAGTGTTTATAATCTTATGCATTGTTTATTTTCTCTGTTCAAATCACTTCCCAGTAGTGCAAACTGGGCATCCTGGTTTTGCAAAGCAGTCATCAATAGTAAATTCTACAGAGATCTCCTCAAAGTAGATATATTGTAGCTAATAAGTTAGCTAAAACACTTATAGGGATAGAAATAGTTAAACAGAGCACAGTCATGTCTAGCCTGATTTCTCCGATAAAGTTCATAAGTATGCATGTGGAAGTAAGAGGGAGATCATCTATTTATTCTCCTCTAAGGTAGTGACAAGAATTCCTCTACTGGTGAATTTGCAATTAAAATATTCTCTATCCCAGGCACAAATATTCAGCTTTATCTGCTGTCTGCACTCTGTCCATTACATAAACCTTGCAGAAATAAATGACATTCCTTTGTGCCACCATTCCTACCGCATAAATTGTCATTTTGAATGGCAAGAGATTAAGAAACCTCTGAATAGTGAGTTTCCTGATATTTCCAGGGTAAATAAATTGCAGTGGGAAAAATTAATTCCTTTATCAAAGGAATGTTATCGATAATCTTGCCTAAATTGAGAGCAATGCCACCCATAGAACTACACACAAACATTACATAATACGTTTAGGATTCAAAATCCTACCAACTAATATTTGGCATAAGCATTTCTTGTCAAAAGAGAAAGGAAGGGATTCATCTCAGTGATATATAAAAATGAAACTAAGGCAGAGCTGTAGGAGGGAGAAGAATATATATTTTTTTAAATGTTGATCCGTATGGACTCACACATGCAAAGGCAAGCAAGAAAAATAGTTTTTAACATAAATATATATGTTCTCAAAAAATGCTCATTTCTTTAGGAAATAAATACATATGAGGGATTTATAATGAGCCAGACATTAACAAGACACTGAATATAATGGCAAACTAAAACTTATATGGTCCTCTACCTTCATGGAGCACACAGTTCAGTGAGAAAAGCATTTTTTTTAAAAGACTTTATTTATTTGACAGAGACACAGTGAGAGGGGCAACAGAAGGAGGGAGAGTGGAAGTGGGAAAAGCAAGCTTCCCGCTGAGCAGGGAGCCCCATTCGGGGCTGGATCCCAGTATCCTGGGATCATGACCTGAGCCGAAGGCAGCCACTTATGGACTGAGCCACCCAGGTGCCCGGAGAAAGGCATTTAATAATCAAATAATCACATGAATCATCACAGAACTGCAGATCTAATAAAAATTGCAAAGTCAGTTTAATAGGAGGATTTGCTCTAGTGAGGGATGTTAGGAAACTAAGTAAAATTAACTTGGGAAATGAGATGTGTGAGACTGGCTTGCTCCAGCCGAGTGATGGCATGCTTAGAAGCCCCAGGAATGGAGGAAGTTGGGTGTGCTGAGGACCTGGGATTGCCTGGGAGCAGTGTGTTACGAGAGGGGGAAAGTGTAGGTTGACTGAGGCTGACAAGAAGGTGCCAGATTGTGCTGGTAGTTGTTATTTACATAATTTCCTTGATGTCACTAAATTTATTTCTTTGATGATGGTGAACTCTGTAGTGCCTTTAGAACAGTGTTAACAATATTTCCCTAAAAACTGAAGTTCATGTTAAAGATTCTTTTTGCTTCTCCTTAAAACAGTTGAAATTCTTTAAAGCATTTTAAGCAAAACAGATTACATATCCAGACTTAGATTTTGAAAATTCACCCTGCCCTTAGATATCAGAGAACAAGAGTAGATGTGAGGAAACCAGCAGTGAGATTATTATAAAACAAGGAGAAGTAAATTAAACTATTTTTTGATATTTGAGACAGAAAGACCTACATCCAGAATTATATTATCTTTCCCTAAGACTTTTTCCTAATGGCGTTGTTATTCACCTGGGTACCAAAGGCCAAAGTCATTATAAACTCTGCTCTTGTCCTTCATTTCCAATTCAGTGGCCTCTTCAAGAGCTCTCAAATCATCTGTGTTCATGCCTTCATCAGTTAATGACTTAACGTGCTGTGAGTTTCCTCTAATTTTGCATCTTCGTACAAGAATGAAGCTTGGAGAGGGATGTAGAATTTGCAGGACAATTGGACAATTCCTCAAATGACTTTGTATGATCAGAGCTTTGTATGTTGGAACTTCTGTATGGTACAACTTCTCACTAATAGTTCCAGATTTGGGCTGAAGTAATCAACCCAAAATAGTATTACTACATCCAAACAAGAAAAATTACTAATGAAGAGATGAGAAGCCAATGATGTTCTGAGAGAAGAGTGGACAGACATGTGGCAGTTTGGAGCTTTGATTGGAGCTTTTATGAGTCAGATCTCTTTTGAGTCCAAGGAACTGAAACACAACTCAGTCTGGCTTATTTACCAAAAGGAATTTTCATATACTAGAAAGTCTATAACTAGATGGACTTTAGACATGGCTCTATTGAGATTGTAAAGCTAAGTCTTTAGGAAATAACATCTCCCCATCATCTGTTTCTTTCCGTTTTGGCTTGAATCTGAGAAGGCTGTCCCTGACAAAGTATCAAAAATAGTCAATATCAAATAAATACTTGCATTTTATGACTGGTTTAACTCAGAGAAAAAGAACATGTTTCTTTTCTGATAGTGTCTTGCAAAATTCCTGAGGCTAATTATTCTTGGCTTGAAATAGATCACACATATATCCTTGAATCAGTTACTGTGAATCTAATTGACCAGACTTGCAAGCCAAACCATCAATACATGAATTTAGAATGAAGGAGTAGTGGATACCCAGAGAAAAGAATTGAGTTGTTTTTATTAACAAAAGGGAATATAGAAAGAGAAAACTAACTTGAGTCCACTACAGAAAAAAAAAAAAAAGCATAAATAAACCCATTGATGGCAGAGCAGTAAGAGCCTTGCTCTCCTCATTTGTAAATAGAAAGGTAACTGAATCATTTTGAGTTCAGTCATGGAAATGAAATGGACAGTTAAATAATACCCCTCTCTCTAAATTTCTCTACCTAAGAAATCTTCTCCTCATGCAGAGCTGTATTATAAAAGAGAGATAGATCATTTCAGTGTTATTTTTAACATATAAAATGACATTTAAGTCCTCTTATGACAGAGTCTCAACATTACTTTCACCCAAACTCTTGTCTAACAAAGTGCATTTAGGTTTCAAATAAATGTGGGTTGGGGCGCCTGGGTCCTGGGATCGAGCCCCGCATCCGGCTCTCTGCTCAGCAGGGAGCCTGCTTCCTCCTCTCTCTCTCTCTCTCTCTCTGCCTGCCTCTCTGCCTACTTGTGATCTCTCTGACAAATAAATAAATAAAATCTTAAAAAAAAAATAAATGTGGGTTTATTTTTCCCCCTACTTGGCTAATCAACCTAAAGATCATTTTCAGTGATCACTATTAATTTCCAATTCAACATAAGTATGTCAAATCTAAGACTTTCGGGGGGTTAATAGGAAAAATATTAGGAAACCTATTAAACATTACTAAGTCAAGTGACTAAGGACAGAATCTCATCATAATAGGTCTCTTTAAACTCTGATGCTCCTTTTCCTTGAGATATTAGCTTTAGGTCTAATCAAGTAATTCTAAGCCAAGAGAACACAAAAGAACCCTCTGATCTAGTTCATCAATTCCTTCACAAACACCCAAACACTTCACTTCCTTACCAAATAACATAATAGGCCCAAAGAAATACTTAATTTGATTAGGCTTTCCCCTGTCAAGAATGAGCAGTAATAACCTAACTTCTGCCAATCATTATACCTTCCTTCATCCTTATTAATAACTAATGAATTCCTTTTGTCCTTACTGCTGCATCTTTTGTCATTACTGCTGTCATAACAACTGCATCTTTCTATAACCCCATCTATACAACAAAAATTAGGAGTGACTTAAATTTGCGCAGAGCTCCTAGTTAGACTTCTATAAAAGAACATATTTTTCTGGGTTTTAATTGCCTTTTAATATATCTCCTCTACTATGCTGCGTATTCTTTTAGATCAAGGGCCCTTTTTTTTTTTTTTATTCCCAGAACCTTGCAAGATATATACTCAATACATCTTTTGGGTGGATAAATGAATAGATGATGGATGATAGATTGATGATACAGTGGATGTTGTGATTGCCCTTTTTGCCTTCCTTTACAAGATATGCCACAGTGCTTCCATTTCACACTGTTGAAAATGTTGGCCCAGATAACATTTCATAGCTACCCTTTCTCTTGAGAATTGTTGAGATTTGTTTCTATGCCCTTCAAGTCTCAGACTTTGGCCAATGATTGACTGGTATGCAATAATTGCCTCAAGGTAAGATTAATTCTATGGTGCAGTTTGTGCTACAGAACATCCCTTATGGATCAAACTGAAGTGAGTCTCCAGGACAAATAAAACTATGCTTAGATTTCTCCC
>RCUC01120330.1:0-22558 GCA_003697995.1 Taxidea taxus jeffersonii
TTAATCTCACCTAGAAGCACCACAGCAGATACACCCAGAATAAAGTTCAACCAAATTTCTGGGCTGAGCATCCTGTTACAAGTCAAATCGTGACATAAAATTAACCATCAAGCCTGAAGGAAGTGGGACACACTGGTTCAGTGGCAGCCCAGCCCTCAGCTGCCAACAAGAACCGAGGGTTTCTGCTACAGTGGAGGAGAATCAATTAGACATTACATCCACCCAGATAGCTGGGGGAAAAACAAACAAACAAACAAAAATCTTTCACACTTTCTCTCAACCAGCACTGTTTGATTTTTTTTCTGGCCAACATGAGTTCATTTACTGAAGGACAAAGATTAATTCCAAATAGATAATTAATTGCTTTATCACCATAAGAACAAATTCCAGTTTGAGGATTACCATGAAAAATGAATGGATCACAGCAAAGTTGCAGGACACAAGGTTAATACAAAAAGTCAATCATTTTCTCTTCTATTGGCAATGAACAAGCAGAATCTAAAATTAAAAACAAAATACAGTTTGCATTAGCAGACCCAAAAATGAAATACTCAAGTATAACTATAATAATATATGAAAAAGATCTACATGCAGAAAATTATACAACTCTGACAAATGAAATAAAGGAAACACTAAATACATGCAGAGGTATTTCAGGTTCATAGATAGAAAGACTTAGTATTGTAAGATGTCAAGTGTTGCCAATCTGATCTATGGGTTTGGTGTAATCCTGATCAAAATCCCAGCAAATTATTTCTGTGCACACACACACACTAATTCTAAAGTTCATATAGAGAAGGAAAAGACCCGGAAGAGCCAAAGCAATATTGGAGGAGAAGAACAAAGTTGGAAGACTGATGCTAGAGGAATTCAGGACTTACTATAAAGCCACAATTGAGAGCATGAGGTATCAGCAAAAGCAGAAATAAATAGATGAGTGAAACAGGACAGGGAGCCCAGAACCTGTTGCCGTGCACCTAACATTGCCACAAGAAGATAAAGTCTGGAGGAAATAAAGTGAATGACAGGTAAATATGGCAGATGTCACGAAATGGCCAACAGGCCAAGTAAAATAAAGCCCCAAAGAGAAGTTTAGGTAACTTCCTGAGCCCTGGTGATGAGAACGTTCTTTGTGTGAACTGGAATTTTGCTTAGCATCGTCTGGGGCCAGGTGAGAGTCCTTCTCCACCACCTGCTCTCTGTGTGGCTCTGAGCACAGTCTCCTCCCTCCCTGCCTCCGCACCGTTAGCCAAAAGGGTGTGAAAATAACAAGACTGATCTCCCTAATTCAATCAAAGTCACAGGAACAAGAGATAAGTAGAAATAATCCCAGAAATTTCGTCTAAAACAAATACTAGTGATATCTACTTCAGACTTTTCTCCAAATGATTTTGTCTTCAGCTACTGCTTCTCTCCAGAGTCTGGAGTTTGCTCTGGAAGAAATGACCCAGGTAGCCTCCTCCCCATCGCTTCCAGTGGCACTTGCTTCTTATCTGGATCTTCTGAGCACCTGCCGGTCCCCAGGCTCCCTGTCGAATGGCATGCCCTGGTTTCTGAAGTCTGGAACCCCGTGAAGTCACCCACAAGGGAAATTGGGAGGACTGGTTAGTGATGGAATCATTTCTCCAGCAAGCCACGATCTACTCTGACTGAGCATGATTCTGTAGCTTGATTACATGCGGCCTCGGGGCTTAACATTTGCGCACCTGCTAGAAATACATATGTTTTCTGCTGGTACTTTTCAAGCGCTTCAAGCAAGTGACAGCCCGCCCTTAGGAGAACACCTATAAGAAAATGTTCACAAGAGGATATGGTGTCAAATGCCAACAACGCTTAAATAAATGGTCTTTCTTGAAAGGGCTGCAGGCTCCTCTTTCTGAAGGAGACGACCTGAAGGGCTCTCATGACAAGGTGAGGAATCCCCAGGGGGCTGCGGCATAAATTAAAGTGGGATAGCCCTCCAACAGGGAAATCCGTTCCTGAGATGAGGGAGGTGGCCCAGAAAAGGCACTGGAGGCCAGCGGCCACAAAAGATCCCCGCGGAGGATCTTTCTCAGACTGGGTTGATGAGGTTTCAGAATTTTTCAGGCTCATTTACCAAGCGAGTTTAAGACCAAACGCACTTTCCTTTTGGGGGATTTTTTTTTTCTTCCATGGAGAATCTTTTCGCAGTGGGTGATGTCACTGGGACTTTACTGTTTTTCTAGTTTTGTCCGGCTTTTTTCCAGATCCACGGCGCTAACTTTGCTCTGATGGCACAGATGGTGGCAGAAGAATGGCTAGACTAATAAACAGGAAAATTCCACATCTATCCTATATTCTAGATTTGGGCCGATTTCATACGTCTATCTGGTCCTGTCTCCTCTATCACGTTCATAGCTCTCCGTATGTAGTCTGCATGCCTTTATTCTAGATCTACACTCGTACATGGATTCTGCATTTATTCGCCATCTTTATATAGCCCATATCTGTAACTGCACAGGTCCCTACCTTATATCTTATCTACATCTGTCTCTGAATCTATAGCTGACCGTCTATACAAGTTTCTTTGGACTTTCACTGTAGAAATCCTACTGTGGCCTCAAATGGGGAGCAAAGCCCAAAATAAACAAACAAACAAACCCTTTTGGAACCACGCAAAGCATCTTTCCAAATGAGATTTGGCCATAAAATTAGTAAGGATATTAAGTTTACCACTTTAAAAATCAGCTTCTGGGCATTTCTTGCACCTCAGAGGAAGTAGACTAGCAGCGAAATTGATGATGGCTGAAGAATTGGAAACGTGGCCCAGAATTCTTCAGTGCAGAGATCCGAACGTAGATCCCACCAACTGATTTACATGATTGGGGTGTTGGGGTTTCAATCACACCCACAGCAGTGGCCCCTGGCTGTCACCCATCCCAGAAGGGCGGTGGAAGCCAAGCTTAAGACAAGCATACTTGTCACCACTTGAATGAAGGTCACATCCCTTAGCCATGTCATTGGAAGCCCTCCACCTGTTAACCTACTTGTCTCTTTCTAGAGAGAGACAGAGAGTGATGTCCACACCTCCGCTTCTCTGTCTCTGCACAGCCCCATGATCCCTTCTCTCCAGGGTAGGCCAAGGGATGGAATAAAAGCACAGATCACAGGATGCCACTGTCTTGCTTGAAACACTCCGGCATCCTCCATGTTTCTTAGAATGAAATCCAGACTCCTCCCTCCTCCCAGCCAGGTCCCCCTTGATGGCATCCGTTTTTCCTCGCTCTGTTTTCCCGTCGCCCAGTCCATCCAGCCTCGCTGGCCCTCTCTGTCCACCAAGTGCCAAGAAATGTTAGGGCTGTCTGACTAGACGTCTCTGAGCATGTGACAGTTTCACTAAGAGATGAAGGTTTTCCAGTGGCTGTGAGCAGCCATGGGTAGGGCCTGAGGAGGGTAAAGGGCTTAGCTCAGTGGGAATTGCTACACCCAGAATGTTTGCAGAGCTTCTGTCTGTGGTTCTCCAAACACTCATCACTACTTGCTATCCTCTTGATGATTTGTGTGTCATCTGACTCTCCCCTAAGAGGGTAAGTCCCAAGAAGGAGGACAAGGACCCCAACTCCATCCCGATCTTCCTCATCACCCCAGACCCTAAAAGATCACATGACACATACCAGGCGCTCAGTGAAGGCCTGGGTAATGACGGAGTCGAGTTTCCTCTATACTTGCTCTCCGAATCCCACCTAAATTAACTCCCTGCCACTTCCCATCTTCGCCCCTATATTTTCATGTTTCCCAGCATCTTTATTCCATAGATGCCCTTGATTTGGGAAGTTAGTATGGTCTTTTGAATGCCTGCTTGGTGCCTACATCATCGACATTTGCTTATAGAGCTGGCTGGTCTGGATTTAAGTTCTGGTTCTCTTCACTTCCTGCATGACTTTTGGTAAAGTCTTCACCCCTTGGTGCTGTACCCTGTGTGTCTGTAAGATTGAAATCATAAGGGCACTTACCTGATAGTGCTGTCCTGAGGATTTAATGAACTAATACTCACAAAAAATTACAACATTGTTTTACATAGAATCAGAACTTACTAGACATTAACTTTCATAAATACTATTATGATGTTTCGAATCATCAGTTATCTGTGGGTTTTTTAATTCTCTTCTACCAGACTAAAATCCATGTGAGAGCAGGGACGGTGTCTCATTTACTTCAGGATATTTTCAGAGAATTTTTTATACATTCCAGCAACATGGAATCCTATACCACAGGCAGATTTTCCTCATTACAATCAGCACAGAAGAAGAAAATTATTTGTGGTCAAAACTACTCTTGGAAAGCCATAAATTATACAGTTTGCATTTTGTGCATCTACAATGGTTTTAAGTAGTAATTATGCCCCTTGAAGAATCCAGAGCTGCTGAACCAGAACAAAAATGCAACAAAAGCCAAAGTTGTATACAGATACTTGGGCACTCAAGCCATTCTTTTTAATTCTAAGTATTAAAGCTTGTGTTTTAACTACCCTGTCATGGACTAGAAACATGTGAGACGGGATGCTATCATTGGAATTTTGCTTAAAGCCATCAAGAACTCCAAAACAAGGCACAAACTTTCTGACAACTGGTTCTATGATGCTTGAAGCCTCTTGCCTGTTTCCAGAACACACGGGGTCAAGAGCAGTGAGCGAGGAAAACACTTTTTGGAGAGGGCTTGAACTGCCTGGGAGTGGCAAGGTACCAGGGAGAGAGAGGGGTGGGCGTGGTGACGATGTCATCACCTCATGCCTAATGAAGAGATGTCTCTTGGTCTACAGTGAAGGGGTCTTGAAACCAATGGGCTCCATGACCTGGGGGCTGAATCTTGCTCATGGCATGTGTGGGGCTTGGGGAGGGCTGGTTCCCCATGGCAGCACCACGGTAATGGGGGTTCCTCATTCTGGACTCTCAGCAGGGGTCACATTCTGCACTGAGGGCTGTGCCTGGTGCACCTGGTGGGACAGGTGTTGATCTTCTTCCCACACAACCGGCCAGAAGAGGAGACTTGAGAGGGTTTCTAGCTCCTCTACAACCTCTCGGTCAGTGACACATCGGGAACGTCACTTAACAATGGCATGACTCTACCTCTCGAAAAATCACACGTGTGGAAACCCGGGATACTCAGAAATATTGATGAGGAGGCATGACGGCTCTGAAGCCGGTGTAGGAAACAAATGTTTCACACGCTGGTGCTTTTAGAATATGTGGGTCCCCTGTTGACACTGTGAAACTTGGCATCTGTGTTCTCAGGTTCTCAACTCCTCAAATGCCTGTGAGGTGACGGGAGTCACCGTTTTGTATTGACATTGCCATTCTTTTGCTTTGAACCCCATATTCTTCGATGGGAAAATGAATCCCGAGCCGTAATTCCAGGGAAGAGATGAGTTCTGCTTTCTTACCAGAAATGGATATTTTTTTAAAGCACACACACAAGGGCTGTCTGGGGGATGCTGTCGTTTAAGCATTCAGTTGTTGGTTTCAGCTGAGGTCATGACCTCAGGGTCATAAGATTGAGCCCGGTGCTGGGCTCCACGGTCAGCACAGAGTCTGCTTAGGACTCTCTCTCTCTCTCTCTGACCCTCCCCAACCCTGGGCATGCTCTCTCTCTCTCTCTCTCTCTCTCTCTCTATCTCTTTCTCAAAGAAATATATACAATCTTTTAAAATATAAGGAATGCACACACATGATACCAACCAACATTCACTGGGCATCAATCTTTATCAGGAACTTTTTTTAAAGAATGAAATCTTGCTGTTTTCTTTCTTTTAAAAAAAAGGTATTTGGGGGACGCCTGGGTGGCTCAGCAGGTTAAGCTGCTGCCTTTGGCTCAGAGTCCTGGGATCGAATCCCGCAAGGAGCCTGTTTCTCTCTCCGCCTCTGCCTGCCACTCTGCCTGCTTGTGTTCTCTTGTGTTCTCTCTCTCTCTCTCTCTCTCTGACAAATAAATAAATAATAAATAAAAATTTTAAAAAAGATATTTTTTATTTATTCATTTGAGAGAGAGAGAAAGAGACAGAAAGACCATAAGCAGGAGGAGTGGGGCTAGATCCCAGGACCTGGAGATCATGACCTGAGCTGATGGGTGGTCTGCCTCTGGGTTAAAAAAGTAACTCCCAGCGTGCCTGGGTGGCTCAGTGGGTTAAAGTCGCTGCCTTCAGCTCAGGTCATGGTCTCAGGGTCCTGGGATCGAGCCCCGCATCGGGGCTCTCTGCTCAGCAGGGAGCCGGCTCCCCCCACCACCACCACCTACTTGTGATCTCTGTCTGTCAAATAAATAAATAAAATCTTTAAAAAAATTAAAATTTTTTTTAAATCTCAAGGATTTAGATGAGGCTTCACACCTTAAAGATGAACATACCTGTGAGACACAGTGGCTTCTTAGGATGAAGCCTGATCCCTGCCCCACAGAGCAGAGAAAGAGGAAAGGAAATGAGGACAGGGGGTACACTGGGCTTGAATAAACCACCTTTACCACCAGACATTAACCTCTGGAACCCATTTATTTTAAAGTGAATTATTTATATTTGGGGCGGGTTTAATTTTAGAGGCTCATTTAAGATGTTTGTTTAATTTTCACCAGGATGGCAAAGGAGCGAAAATCTCTAAGAGTGTCGACGCGGCCGCGGGGTCTGGCATCCAAGTGTTAAATATTTATGGGGCTTTAATAATAAATCACTCTCTGCTGTCGACATTAATGACAGTCCTAAGGTACAGAATCCCCCTTGGCCTTAGGAGCACCAAGAAAAATCTCATTCCTACTCTAGAATAAGAGGCACAATTTGGTGGGGGGGAGCATGCATAACTGCAAAAATTCTGTCCATGGAGACTGTTCTCTGATTAGATTTCTAAACCGGCAACACAGCAGACATGCTGTGCAGCCCAGCTTCATTTCTGTGTTTGCCTAGATCTGTTCACCTTCAGGACATGGCCTCCTCCCTTCCTCCTCTTAACTGCTTGGCAGACAGCACCACATGCATTCAGGAGAACCAGCTCATGGAGTTTATGAACCCTTCCGGGCCGGGTATTTGCTGGTGAAAAGGAGGCCATGAGAGGGATGGGGGTGAGACGAAGGGCCACACAGAGTGAAGGGTACATCTGTCACCACTCTTGGCTTTATTCATATAGGGAGAAGCCAAACAAATTGAGGGTCCCTCCCTCCACTGGCTATTTCCAGCTTTCTTCTGTTTTCCCAGGTTCCTCTCCTTTATTCCCCCAGTTCCTAAAATAGACAAGGGTCAGAGACAACATTTCCAGCCCATCTATTCAGGTGCCTCAGTGACAAGAGTTAGAGAACTCTTTTGCTCCTGCCCACAGGACCAGCCTTCTTTGTGGGCACAAAGTCAGGGCCAAGATACTTTAGACCAAAGGAAACATCTTTATCAGAATATCTCTTCTTTTGAATCTTAAGGCTGTAATCTCCCCCATTTTATTCTGGTCCTGCAATGTTCTCCTGCACTTTTGGTCTAACCATTGTGGGGCGGGGGGTGCGAGTCAAAGTCAATGTCCCATGACCCAGCAGCCCTGGGGATGGATGAAAGATGCTGGCTCTCAGTGGTCCTCATAGGAAAGCTGTTTCTTGGTGTTGATTTCCCTGTTTGGGGACCACTGTGATGGTCGGCTGTCTGCATCTGGATTTTGCTCTGGCTTGTTGTCCATGGCCAGGTCCGCCTCTTTCTGCTGACTGAAGACCGACCACTTGCTGTTTACTCCTGCGTGCTGTCCCTGTGCCCTGCCTGGGACCACCGTCCCCCGGGAAGGGTGTGCCACCTGCCTGGGGGGTGCTGCCTCTCTTATGCTCCTTCCCATTCATAGGAGGGCACTGTGGTGTGGGTTCTGTGAGAATATCTGAAGAAGCGATGATGCTCTTTTGAATGCAAGTTTATGGAAACCCCACACAAATCCGTTTCTACAAAAGGGCTGTATAGGACCCAAAAGTCCAAGAGTCGCTCCGACTCCATGACTAGATTAAGAGCGTCGAACACTGCATCAGGGCACTCCCTTCTCATCCGCGGTGTCTTCGGTAATGCTGGCTTTATTTTCAGGTTCAACACACTGTCTTGGGCTTTAATGGGCCACATCTTTGGTGGCACCTGTAAGAAAAAATGTTCTGAGCTTCTCAGCTTTTCAAGAGTCCCAGAACTCACACTTTTTCTAATAATTAGCTTCTAATAATCAGATGGCCATGGTGTGCAGGGGTAGGGATAAGGACCCAGCCCCAGCCATGTGTCTCCCTGGGACCCAGACACTGCAACAGGAAAGGAGGTGGAGGCTCGATGCTCTAATTGGCCAGGAAGAAAGTCTCATTAATGTTCCCATGTATAAGGCTAGCTGACTCCAAATGGAATTTGATGCTGTTAGCTGAAGAAGTGAGCTGGGACGCCAACAATCGTAAACCCCAGTGTCCACTGTCTGTGTTGGGTGATGCTGGATGGTCCTGTGTTCCAACTGCCAGCCCTTGGAAGGCTTCCCCTTTTCTGTATATCCCACCATTCATTTAACCAGTTTTACCCATGATAGGGAATGACGTCCCACCAGTTCTCAATATGCGGACTAATTGGAATGGCTCAGTTTGTTATCAGTTCATAGAGTGGTTGGCAATTTCCGTGGGTCCGTACCCCAGGGGAAGATGGCGGTTGAGGGGTTAAGCTCCTTCCTGAATTTGCAAGAGTAAAATTCTTGATGGCATTCATGGGAGACGTTTCACTCTTTCTGAGACCATCAGGAACATTACAGCTAAGCAAGGATTCCAGTTGACCTACCCTCAAGGGAAATGGAACAGGTGTCACTGCAATTCGAGGGTGAATTTAAAACACCAGAAGAAATCCTGCCAACCCCATGTTGGGTTTTCTTGAGTTTCCTTTCTTGTTTAGTGCTGACAATGTAGCATGAAAGTAATTTGTTTTCATCTACCTCCTAAGGCTAGTGGTTGATCAGATACTCACACTTCCGGCAATAATTAGCTAACATCTAATTAGAAAGATCACATTCCAGAAGTTTCTACGAATCCTTGTCAACTCTGTCTGTGTCTTGCTAGCTAGGGTATCACATACAGAAACAGATATTTCTTGGAAGATTTATTGGCATGTCAATTAGCAGAACGGATGTGAAAATGGGTTTTCCTTGATGAAACGGGATGGGAGAAAGTAAATTACAGTCACTCCCCACATGGGCAGAACTTGGTCTAACCACGTGACCAGCCTTGCACTCTGTACAGTTAGAGGGAAACATGGAGCCAGCCCCCTAAACCATCCTTCCCACGAGAAGAAAATCTCCCTGCACATCAGCACATGGAGGGCTCACTTGGGCTCTGAACTGGCAGCCCGGGTCTCCATTTTGGTTGGCTCCTCCCTGGGCTTCCAGCTCTGCAGATCCTGAACATTCCCACCCCTGACCTTCTGCTCCTTCTCTGAGAGTGAGCAGCTGGCCCTCCTGGGTTGTCTTCCAACAAAGCCCCACACTGAGTGCAGAGTGTAAAGATAACGTAAAAATAAAACTTACTGAAAAAAGGAAGAATGTGTCGGGAAGGAAGACTTTCCTCTGCCCTGTGGTCCTTCTAAGCTGGACTTGGAATCAAACTGGCATGAGACACAGATGTAACAGGAGGAGATCAAATTTAATAGGCGCTCCTATGTGGAATCTACATACACTGGAAAGTCCCAAGACAGTGAGGGAACAGAAGTGTCTGTGAACTGATGGAAAAGGTAGGGGTCTGAGGATGCAAAGGGGAGAAGTCTCCTAGGCAAGAAGGTGGAGGTAGATGTTTGGAACAACAAGGTCATTCTATTACACAGATGAGGTCCTTCTGTTATGGGGTGGGGGGGACTCATGAAGACTTGTCTTCTGGGTGCTGGGTCTCCTTTCCAAGGTTAATGTAGATGGTTCTGGGGGAGGCAGAAAGCCTTTCCAGCACCTGCTGGGTTTTGATTACTTTCAACTCAAAATAATCTTTATGACAAAGAGTCACATTTTGGGCTGTCTCATCCTGCACCCCTTCAAACGCTTGATGTGTAGATCAAGAAAGGATTAGGTAATCAACCATGGGCTTGCCAAAGCTTAAAGACTACTAGGTTGGCCAGAGGGGCCAACGCAGCTTCAGTCTGATTAAATCAACACTAAAGATATAAATGTAGTGATCCAAAGGGGCACGTGTACCCGAATGTTTATAGCAGCAATGTCCACAATAGCCAAGTTATGGAAAGAACCTAGATGTCCATCAACAGATGAATGGATAAAGAAGATGTGGTATATATATACAATGGAATACTATGCAGCCATCAAAAGAAATGAAATCTTACCATTTGCGACGACATGGATGGAACTAGAGCGTATTATGCTTAGCGAAATAAGGTTCAAATTTATTAGGGGCACACATTCAAATGTCCACAGCCTCCAAGTGGATGGCACTTAGTGGAAGGACAAGGTACGTCACCTGGGAGACCCGATTGGGGGTTCCGGTGAACCCAGCATGAACGACACCTAAAGATGTGGCTACTACAGACAAAAGCTCTTTGACTTAACTTTACTCAGGCTCCAGAGCCTTCTCTGAGGTACATCTGGACACTTCCCTCCAGTGGGCACCCTGCTAAGTCGGCCTAAGCAGCACCCCACCCTCCAGGTCTGATTGGGCTCCTCAGCCTCCAGGAACCCCCCCCCCCCCCCCCCCCCCCGCTTGACGTCTGACCACATGGCCTGTCTTCGGCAAGAATCCTGTTACATGGGTTTAGCTATGGGGCACCTGGGGGGCTCAGTTAGTGAAGCATCTGCCTTTGGCTCAGTTCATGATCCCCGAGTCCCGGGATGGAGCTCTGTGGGGCGTCTGCTTCTCTTTCTCTCTCTCTGCCCCTTCCCCTGCTCAATTTCTCTCACTCGCTCACTCACTCACACTCTCTCTCATATAAATAAATAAAATCTTACAAAATAAAATTATGGTTTTAGATAGAACCACCCTCCAGCCCCCCGTGTTTCCTCTGGGTCATTTTCCACCCACCGCCCCAAGACCCTGCCCTTGGCTCTCACTTCCCACCTGCGCACACCGTGCTTGGAGCCGGGCGCCATCTCTCCCTGACTGTAACACCCCATCGCAGGGGCCCTCCACTTGGGGGGACGGCCCTCGGTCAAGTTGCCTTCCCATCTTCAGCAAGTGTCCTTGAACATGGAACCCTACACAGCTCTGGCATGCGTTCCCACGTGGAGATGCGGGCTCAGCATCACACGTTCCAAATTTTCCAGAGAAGCCATACTTGTGTGTCTGTGTGTGTGTATGCGCAACTCTTATTTTGCATAAATGAAAACCATGGGATGAAACTCATCAAACCACTATTCCCCACACCCTAAAGAGTTCACCCAGAAAAGAATGTCACCCCTTCATCTTCTAATTACAAAAGTGAAGCATCTTCATTCGGCCCAGGCATGCTGCCCTCAGGCCTGCGCCCACTTTCTGCTCTCCGCGGGTGGAGGATCCAAGAACACACATGAAACATGAGTGTCTTCTGTCTTTGAAGTCCTGGAATTATTCCTTAGATGTGTGTGTGGACAGCCGGTGAGGCAGAAAACAAAGGCAGAGCCGTTTGCAGGGAAGCTGGAGTGAGCAGCAGATGGGCCCCTGCTGTGTCCCGCCCCACACGGAACACAGGGCTGCCTCTGGTTCTAATAAGGTTCTAAAGACAATGCATTCCCGCCCAGCGAACCCACCAGTGCAGAAAGGCGTCAGCTGCTACTTTTCTAGCCCAAGTGTTTACCTTTGTTTTTGGAGGGCAGGGGCCATTGATTTGAATTAAAATGGAATCTTCTGGTTAAAAAACAACAAAAACAAAAACAAAAACAAAATGGTGCTGCCATATTTGAAAATGCTTTCCTTACAGAGGAATGCATTTCCTTCATTTTAGTATTTTTTTAATCTTGTGGTCCTCAACGGGACAATGCATTTTCAGAGTCCCTTACGGATTTGGGTCAGTAAGAGACTGTCCGCTTTGGAAGTCCCGAGGCTCATCGGAATACAGACCCAGACACGGCGGAATGAGAGAACTATCACATGTTCCTTTCCGGGCTATATGCCCAGGGTGGGATTGTGTTTTTCCAAAACTGGAGGTGGGAGGCTTCATGCCTGTCATTGGAAATGGACCATCAAGCCAGGGACTGTCCAGAGAGGGAGAAGCTGTTCTTGCTTGCACGCCTGGGACAGAGGTGCACTCTCCCCCCAGCGGGGCGGGGACAGTGTGTTGTTCCCACAGAAAGATTTTTTTTTTTTAAAGATTTTATTTATTTATTTGACAGAGATCACAAGCAGGCAGAAAGGCAGGCAGAGAGACAGGGGGAAGCCGGCTCCCTGCTGAGCAGAGAGCCCGATGTGGGGCATGATCCCAGGACTCTGGGATCATGACCTGAGCCGAAGGCAGAGGCTTTAACCCACTGAGCCACCCAGGTGCCCCCGCAGAAAGATTTTTATCAACCGAACGTGTGTGCTGGCCATAGGCACACAGAAGGCAGTGAGAGCAATAGTCTGTCTCTCCCTTTGCTCTCTTTCCATGTTCTGTGTGCTAATGACACATTATTTCCTAAGGAAGAATCTTACGATGCATTTCAGATTTCCAAGTCTAATAGTCTGTGATTAAGTTTTCGCTATATTCAAGTTACAGTGAAGTGATAGTGACCCAGAGGGCTGACGGCCAAAGGGGCTGGCATGGCTGCAGGTCACCAAGCCCCTGCCCCTAGCCATTGGCTTCCTTGGAGTCAGACCGGACATCAGAGGGGCAGAGAGCAAGTGGACAGAGGAGAAGTCAGACGGAGACTCATAGCGAATCATTCCAAGGCAGAACCAAGGGGTGGGGGGCACCACGGGAGCAAATGGAGTAGAGCCAAGGGATGGCAGTTGATGAGGGCAGAGGGGAGCATTATAAAAACCTCGGGAAACACAAACAGAAGAAAGGAGGTTAAAAATTGGCAGCTACCCATCTTAAGGCTGTTAAAATGTTGGTGCAAATCTTTCTAGTCTTTTGTTCCTTGCAAAAATGCGTTTTGGAGCCAAGAAAACCACCATGTTGTAAATAATGATTTATAACATTCTCAACACTCTCTTACATCACATGTATCTTTTTCTACTAGTCCAGATTTCAACAGTATCATTTTCTTTTGGCTGACTCATATTATATTATATGGATGAACTAGGAGTTAGGTAATCCAAAATCCATAAACTTGAATACTTACAGGGTCCAGACAGGTATGGATGGGAATGATAATTAAGTGCAGATCAGGAAGGCATGGTGGGTACGGGAAGAAACGGGGAAAGGCTGGGACGGTCTAAAGAAGGCAGGTGTTGTTTAACTAAGGCCAATCTGTGTCGTGTTCTGTTCTGCCCAGACGTATCAACATGCCGGGGTTTATTTTAAAAGCCTACCTACTAGGATACTTGGGCAGCTCTGTTGGCTGTGTCTGCCTTTGGCTCAGGGCATGATCACGGGGTCCTGGGATCGAGCCCTGTGTCCGGCTCCCTGCTCAGTGGGGAACCTGCTTCTCCCTCTCCCTCTGATGCTCTCCCTTCTTGTGCTCTCTCTCTCCAACAAATAAATAAATAAAATCTTTGAAGAAAAAAAGAAAAATAATTCTTTTTAAAAAAGCCTGCTTATTAATATCGGCAAATCATTAAACTTTTGCTTAAATCACAGAATTGAACAAAGAGAAAACATCTGTAAACTACGTTGTCCTGGTGAGTTCCAGTTTGCAGCCTCTGTGTGGATTTAACCCATTCATAATCTTTAGACATCTTAGTTCCCAATTTTTATCATTTTAAGCAACAGAGAAGGGAATTATATTTGAACTGAGATACACCCAGTATGTGATTAAAACTTATGGTTAATATTTTAAAAATAACAAAACAAACAAAACAGCTAAATTAAAGGTTATACACTTATAAGGCTCTCACTACATATTGCAAAGTGTCCTGTAACAAGTCTGTGTCAGTAAATCTCTCCAATGGTTTTTATTAATATATAGTTTGTACTAAATGCAGTCTTTCAATGTGAGGCTATTAGATTTTTGTGCATATAATTTTATATATAATCAAATGCCTTATCGGTATAAACGGTATATTTAGTGTGTTTTGTGACTGGAAAGGTTGAAGTTTATTTTTCAATTCTATTTTCTTCTTCGGTAAGTTTTCTATCTGTATTGTTTTTTCCATTGTTGGTTTGGAAGCGTTCTTTACATATTAAAGTCACCGACCAAGGGTTTATATTCTATACCAGATTTGAAAACACATAAAATTCCATATCATCCCAGATATAACGTTTAACCATTGGATGTAATATTTCATACAATGATTTTTCCCTCATTTAAAATGTTCCAAGATTTGAAACACACGACATTTTCTGTTCCAAAGTTCAAGAGTAATATTTGATAACCGGGGCCATCTGCATGTGATCAGAGATGTTCTTGTTTACATACGGTCTTGTTGCTTGTGCAGGGGTGAATGTATCATGTCTCAATGATAAAAAACAAACAAGAGCAGACTCATAAAAATAAAGCACTAGAAAAGGACAAAATCAGATTACCATCACACTTCCCCCATGGAGTAAATCAGCATCCTTCATACTGAAATGAGGGTATCAATCCCAGCGCGGCACACACATTCCCAGTCTGCAATGCCTGCCCTCAGGACAGCTGCTGCCACATGAACTAGAGCCTGGGGTACCTTCTTCCGCCAGGGCATGGCTGTGTGAGGACGTTCAGGTCCTCTTGGCCTGTCCCTCTGTACGTCCCTGTACTTGGTTAGGATTGGACTACCCTGTGATTTCACAAGGCCAACTCCAACCAAAGCTCCATCCTGGTCCTTACCCCAAAGGAACCTGCAACACCCATGCAAACATGGGGTCATGGTGTCACCCATTTTTACTATTTCATGTGCATTGGGGTTTTGTTTTGTTTTGTTTGTTGTTGTTGTTTATCTACATTGGTTTTGATGCAAACTGACATTGACAGGAGATGAGTTCCAATGGGGACCAATCCAGAGAGATGCTTCCTTACAACTTCTGTTTTACCCAAAACATCTTCACTCACCGGTTTACATTCCAAGTACATACTTGGATCACTAAATCTTGATCATCAGAAGAAGGTAGCCTTCCCACACTTGCTTATTCTTTCCTTTGCTTGATTTTCATACATGTTACTGACCAAGATATCTTCCCCTCAACCCACTGATATAATACAATCTACTTAAAATAATACAGTGTATCCCACCATACAGTATCAGACATGAATACTTTTCAAGAACTTTAAGCAAATTTTTTATTTATTAAAAACTTAACCTCGAAGACACCTCATCTTCAGTGAAATAGACTTTCTTACCGGTTGAAGCACCCAACTTTGTAGGCTGCCGTTTCTCTGTCTTATCCTCCAGCAACGTCCAACTCAAGGGGAGGGAGCTCATATGCACAAGGAATGGAGACCAGGCTCAGGCACACAGTAACTGTCATATTTGGGCTTGATGTTCTTTATTATTTACTTCCATGCCAAGCCCTTCCATGCTGTCATACAGATTCATGCAGTCCTCTCTCCCTGGATCATTTTTGCCGTGTTTCTTGCCTTCATGGATCCAACCAGATCATCACCTCCAACGAGGAGCTCTCTCTCCCTGGACCTCATCACTCATGCACCAAGCCCCAGAGAACCTTTTATATAAGTCTCTTGTATGCATCTAATTATTCAGTTTCTATGTTCTTTTTTCACTTAAAATATAAGCTCCTTGTGGAAAGGTGACAGATCTCATTTATTCCTGATTACCCAGGGTCCATCACAGTCCATGGAATGTAGTAAGTGTTTTGTTTAAACTGAAGGGATCCATTAAGGCCATTTTTTAAAGCTCTTTCAGCTCTGATGTTTTATTCTACCCATTGGGTAAATGGTCAAAGAAGGAGTCATTATTTTTAATTTAAGTTGTGTGAAATGTCAGACTTGGGGCTCAAGCTCTATTCACAGACCAGTCAGTAAAAATTTCTCAGGATTTATGGAAACTGCTTAGCCCATGTGAACATAATTCATCACTACAAGCCCAGAGAACTCCAACCCTCCATCCAATTGCAAAGGCATGCCGCTGTGCACGTGTAAAGACTAGTTTAGAGTCTGCTAACATTCCTCTACGTGACCTCTAGTTGAAGCATAGAAATTCTCTTCCTGGGTCATGTTGACTAAAAACAAAGACATTCCTGTATTTGTTAGAGAGAGTCAGAGAAAAGCCTTGGGAAGAGGCATTCTAGAACAGTCTAGGGCAGTCTAGAACAGTCCGGGTGTCTAGCACCAGCCACCAAGTCTCATTCTGGATCTCAGTAACTTGACACTTTAAAGGTTTACTCCTCATGCGACCTGGTTTCAGCATATGATTTCTGTCTTAGAGCTGCATCTCTGGGACAAGTACCCAGGTTTCAAGTTGTTCTTCCCAGAAGTGACACAGGACCCTTGCCCCCAGAACAAGTCACTAGCCCTGGGTAGGTTTCAGGAAAGCTAAGAAACATACGGAAGCACACTGATACGTGTAGGGCATTCCACGTGTTTGCCGCACGCCCCCAGATGTTTGAGATGTTAGGCAATGTCTCCTAATCTTACATTTAGAGAACTGCCTTTCCAGCCCTCCAGGCTCTAGAACCTGGAATCTGGTAACTTATCTTTCCCTTCCCTGTAAGCAGGCTCTGGCTTCCAGCACAGACATTCTTGGACTTCAGGCTGTTACACTATGTTAATTATTTTGGGCAGAGTAAAACAGAAGGATGCTGTGTGACAAAATTGATTCAGACAGAGCCGGTGGTGGACCAACTTCATCCTCTCTATTAGCTGGTTCCAGATGGGTGGCCTGGATCCATTATTCCAATAAGCTTTTAATGACTGTTCCCCCGATATCTGAGGGTGAGCCGCTGTGCCCACAGCCTTCCCTTCCTAGAAGACAAATCAATTAAGCTCCAGGCCTTCCTGCCCAGTCTTGTCTTCCATCTCATCCTCCTTCTTATCCTCTTCCCTGCTCACAGCTTTGTTTCTCCAGCTGCTTTGGTCATTATTTGTCAAATAAGATGCACTCTGCCTTCAGGCAGCCCAAGAGCTACTCAGTGGCTTTGGGGTGTTAGTGACACCTCCAAGGGAACTGGAGGGTTGAATTCCCCCACTGGGGTTGGACAGAGGATTCTTAGTGACCACAGGAAGCCTCCCTTCTTTGTGCTCCAGGCTCAAGGTGGGGTGTTCCAACCACAGGTATGGAGGGAAGATGTAAGCCCAGGAGGGTGGGCTTGACAGTGTTCCCATCTGGGGGCCTCGAAGGGGTCCTGCCCCAATAACACTCTGGTGGTCTGTGTGAATGTAGAAGGACAGATACCCAATGAGTTCATTTATGCATGAAGTCCTTTAGACACACACGCACATACACCAACATATGTGATGTGTGAGAACAAGCACATCAATGGAGGGCAGAGAGATCATGTCTCTCATTCACCACCATGTCTACTCAGCAACCCTCAGAGTGCCTCGTACACAGAAGGAGCTCTATAATCAGAGTCTGTGTGTCAAACACAACCCCTACGAGAAGAGAAAAGTACTATTTAGGTACCCTTTTTTAAAAATAACATCTTGGGGGCGCCTGGGTGCCTCAGCGGGTTAAAGCTGCTGCCTACAGCTCGGGTCGTGATCCCGGGGTCGTGGGATCGAGCCCCACATCGGGCTCTCTGCTCTTCGGACAGCCTGCTTCCTCCTCTCTCTCTCTCTGCCTCTCTGCCTACTTGTGATCTCTGTCTATCAAATAAATAAATACAATCTTTAAAAAAAAAATAACGTCTTAAATAAGAATCTGAAATACTCATTAAGGAATTCTGATGAGGAAGTCAATGCCTTACTCCTAAGGTTACTCCATAAATGTGGAAACACCCTCGCGTGTCCTCCATTGGTAGCTCAAAAGGTCTCATGCATGGGTCCCAAATTAGGATTTCCTGATGGTCTATTGATGGAGGTGGTGTCAGTGGGGTTGTTAAAAGCATTTCCTTCGTAGTTCAGTTGCCTGAGTTTGTATCTTTATTCTGTTACTTCGTGGGGAACCCTGGACCATCAAATCTCTCTGCTTCTTGGTTTGCCCACACATGGAGTGGAGATCATGGAATACTTACTTGTGGAGGGCGATGGTTGGATGTGCCAGCTTGTGTGAAGCACTTAGAGCAACACCTAGCACTCACCAGGGGCTACAACAAATATCTACTGTCATTATTATAATTATCACAATGTTCTATGATCCAAACCTTAATAAGCTGCTGGACAGATACTGGAGGCAAGTCCGAAGTAGAGTTGAAAGCTGGCAAACACTTCCCAAGTCCCCCTAGACTTGAATCTGGAGCTTAAAAACTCCAGGACACTATTACGTTTGCCAATCAGGGGTAACTTAAAAGATTGTTTTCAAGCCCAAAAGGATGTTGATAACAATAAATGGTTGGATACAAATGGTTTGATTTTAAAATCGTGTGTTTACTCGTCATCAAAGGCAAGGGAGACAAAAGCAAATATGAACTATTGGAACTATTCATCAAGATTAAAAACTTTTGCACAGCAAAGGAAATATTCGGCAAAACCAGAAGACAACCTACGGAAGGGGAGAAGATATTTGCAAATGTCTTCTCAGATAAAGGGCTAGTATCCAAAATCTATAAAGAACTTATTGAACTCAAAGCATTGCCAAAAACAAAAAAATCCCGTCATGAAATGGGCAGATGACATGAAGAAACAGCTCCAGAGAAGACATACAAATGGCCAAAAGACACATGAGAAAGTGCTCCACATCACCCTGCATCAGAGAAATCAAAACCACAGTGAGATCCCACCTCACACCAGTCAGAATGGCTAAAATTAACAAGTCAGGAAATGACAGATACTGGCGAGGATGTGGAGAAAGGGGAACCCTCCTACACTGTTGGTGGGAATGCAAGCTGGTGCAGCCACTCTGGAAAACAGCACAACTGTTCCTCAAAAAGTTGAAAATAGAGCTACCTTAAGACCCAGCAATCGCACTACTGGGTATTTACCCTGAAGATACAAATGTAGTGATCCGAAGGGGCATATGCACCCCATGTTTATAGCAGCAATGCCCACAATAGCCAAACTGTGGAAAGAACCTAGATGTCCATCAACAGATGAATGGATAAAGAAGATGTGACATTTAAACACAATAGAATATTATGCAGCCACAACAAAAAATATGAAACCTTGCCACTTGCAATGACTGGGTAGAACTAGAGGATATTATGCTATATTATGATTAATAAGTCAATCAGAGAAAGACAGTTATCACATGATCTCATTCACATGTGGAATTTAAGAAACAAAAGAGGATCATAAGGGAAGGGAGAGAAAAATAGAACAGAAAATCAGAGAGGAAGACAAACCATAAGAGACTCTTAACTCTAGGAAACAGGGTTGCTGGAGGGGAGGGAGGTGAGGGGAGGGGGTTACTGGGTGCTGGGCATTAAAGAGGGCATGGGATGTAATGAGCACTGGGTGTTGTATGCAACTGATGAATCACTGAGTTCTATCTCTGAAACTAATAATACAGTGTATGTTAAATAACTGAATTTAAATTAAAAAATAAGTAAGTAAAATTAGCGTGCTTCCTGGTATAAGAATATGCTCAGGATAGATGGAGGTCATAAAGCAGGGATGTAAGGACATTTTTAAAGCCCAAAAATAAAATGTGAGTCAATGTTTTAAATGCACACATATTTATATCGGCTTATTTATGACTGGTGTAAAAACGAGAAGTAAGTAAAGTGAAATTTGTACAGGGGTTATGTCTGTTGTTGGGATTTTTTAAAATTCCAGCTTTTCACACTTCACTGTATTTCAAAACCATTCCCACAGTGAACACGTGGATGCTTCTACTTAAAGAGAACTGACATTGAACAAAGGCTTCATTAGTGGAGTCCACGTCTTGGGAATGCAGAAAAGCAGTCGGTGCTTGAACCCAGCCTCCCACTTACCTGCTACACTTCCAAGCCATTTTCAAAGACTCCAAGGCAAAAGGCAACAGCGGGAGGAGGGACTCCGACTGGCCAGGGGGCATGGCTTACTTTGTTTCCAAGGAAGCATACATAGTATTATCTCGTTTGGAAATATTACTCTCAATTTCATCCTAAAGCAAGATATCAGGACCAACTTATCCGCTGTTCCTGTCCTTTCTTGCCGATGAATGATGCAGCCATCAGGGACAGACGCACGGATAATCCCATAATCACATGATTTTCAGGAGCCAGCCTTCAGTGTTAGCCGCCTCTGCCCCTTGCTCTTCCTTCACCAAATGCAGGAGGATGTCTGCTTGTGCGCACACACACACACACACACACACACACACACACACACACACACACAGCAGGCTTTCTGGTACTACTTCAGAGCTCCAGGACATGGCGGGCCTGACAGCACAAATGCACTCATCTCCGGCGTCGCTGGCAACTGGTGTGTGAAGCCACACACCAGACTTTGCAGCCCAGATTCCCTAGGAGGAGGGCAATGGTGCCTGAGATCCGTGTGAGCACTACAGGAATGTGTTGTCTTGCAACAAGAAGGGAACTGAGGCAGGAGAGCCATCTATCTTGGTGGACTCAGCAGCTCAGCGATGTCCACGCAGGACCGTGATTTTTCC
This sequence comes from Taxidea taxus jeffersonii, assembly GCA_003697995.1. Lineage (NCBI taxonomy): Eukaryota > Metazoa > Chordata > Mammalia > Carnivora > Mustelidae > Taxidea > Taxidea taxus. Next base: position 20,653 of record RCUC01120330.1, read on the forward strand.
CACCTTTTTGCTCTATGACCTGTCTGGATGGTCACAGCTGGGCTCTTGTTCCCCTTGTGCTGAACAGAGCAGATGGGAGCTGCAAGATCTTTGGATCACAGAGAGATAAGGAAATAAACAAACCGCTCCTGATCATGTCATTATAAAGTCAACATGCCCACCATGGGTGATTGGCCCAAACTAGGTCATGTGGTTCTTTCTGGAGCAACTAAGATTGCCCAGGGACCCTTCACCCTGATCTGCTTCTGCAACCCTAGAGCTGGGGGTAGGTTCAGCCTGGCCGGGTCACATGGCCAAGGGGAGAGAAGGGTACCTGAGCAAAATCAGAATCTACTAGAAATGAAAAAGCAGTTAGCAGAGGTTTCCAAACCTGAAGCCCACTGTGGCCTGGTTCCCACCACCTAGAGATCCCAATGGTGTTGGTACAGGGCATCGTCTCTGTCTGTTTTAGGAACTAGGGAGGTTTTTTTTTTTTTAAGATTTTATTTATTTATTTGACAGAGAGAGAGATCACAAGCAGGCAGAGAGGCAGGCAGAGAGAGAGGGGGATGCAGGCTCCCCACTGAGCAGAGAGCCCGATGCGGGGCTCGATCCCAGGACCCTGAGACCATGACCTGAGCCGAAGGCAGAAGCTTAAGTCTGTCTGGGTGATGGCGAATGTGTGGCAACGTTTGGAAATCACTGAGTTCATAGATTTGCTAGCTGAAGGGAGGAACGAACGGTCAGCTTATCTGACTTCCGAGCACCCTATTCTCCCCGCTTCCCTGCCTCCCCTTGTGGGGTCGGGGCTATGTGTCAGGACCCCACATTCCCCTGCCTGTCCGCACATGTCATTGCTGTTCCATCCGTGAAGAGCCATGTTCCTTGTCCAGAAGGACAAAGGCAGAGCCTGAGCGAAGGGGAGGGATGTGGGAAGCCTGATGGTCCTGCTTGAAAGTGGTGACCACACGCCCCCATGTCACGGACCCTCAAACAAACACAATTCTTAGAGACCCTGAGCGTTCCTTGAAATTATAGTTATAATATCCCCGAGACTCTTCCATCCGGAAAGTATGCAGTAGACTGCTCGGTCTTATTGCCTTTATGGACATGTACAACCAAGATAAATTTTTTAATTAAACGCAAAACAAAACCACATGGCAATTACAATTCATTGGAAGAACACTAATGCCATAAGGGTACTGGTGTCCCTGAAACGGGACCACAGCGGCTCGAGGTATGATTATGCTAATGGCCAGCCTGCAGCGGGTCTGTGGCTCTGAGCTCGGCTGGTCCCAGAGTACTGGGGGCACATAAGGCACTGCACTGTCCTGCAGTCTCTTACTAATTGAACCCAACAAAGTGAGTAGCCCAATGAGGGGGCAAGAGGTCATCAGAATATTCTGTGGCCCAAAAATATCATTTATGGTCTCATTTTCAACTTCATCATTGTTTAATTAGTCTGAAGCAGTTAGAGAAATACTTCTTGGTAATGACAATAAGACCTAACGCAGAGCCTCATGCTTGAAATCATGAGCTGGACGCAGGAAGGTCTGGTCATCTCGGGGGGGCAGAGGATGGAGTCAGGTTTTGGTCCATCCCCAAAAGGAAAAGCCCCGAATAAAACAGTTCTGGTAGTGGGTTGTTAAACTGCAGGTTGGAACATACTGCCTTAGACACATCTTCCCCAAAGAGAGGGGTTTTTCTATCCGTGCCCCACAGAAAGTCCTGTCACACTTGTCCAAGTGCCCTAGAGAATGAATGCTTGTCATGTTCAATTTTAGGGACTTAAAGTTTCCGTGTAGACAAACACTGGGCCCTCCTGCCAGGTGGTTGGGAAGGTGAGCCCCAAGCAGAATGCATCTTGAATTTCATCCCAGCTGAGCTACCTGCTCTCCGTGTGACCTTTGCGGGGGCGGGGGGGGGG
>ML099595.1:6382-54811 GCA_003697995.1 Taxidea taxus jeffersonii
TCTCTGCCTCTCTGCCTACTTGTGATCTCTATCAAATAAATAAATAAAATCTTTAAAAATAAATAAATAAATAAAATCTTAGTAAATAAATAAATACCAAAAGAAACTTCATACTTATAGTATCAATTTTCCCCCAAGAAAAAAGCTTGAAAAGCTTGCTTCTATGTATTTATGTATTAGTAGAAATTAGATAAACATCTACCATTTATTTAGCATTTGTTAAGGGCTAACAGCATGCTAAAGATATAATTCCAGAATAGTCCTTCTGCTCTTGGTTAGGCAGAAATGTCAGCTTCACCTTGGTTAAGTAACTTGGCCAAGGTCATACGGCTAATAAAAGGCAAAGCTGAGATTGAGTTTAAGACTATCTTCAAAACCATACTCCTAACCATTCTGTAGATTTATCTTCCTAGAGTGTCTGCAGGGTGGTTTTCAGGGTCGTTGTAGTACTAATGGCCAGAGGATTTAGACTTGGTTGGGGGCAGGATTATCCTAGTTGTTGGAAGAACAGGTGGCACAGAGGGAGGAGCCCAGAACCAGGAAGGGGGTCAGCGGGGATGGATGATCTTGCTCAGAGATTGCCCTCCAGCAGGACCTGCTGCTACTGTTTGCCTTTAGGAAACAGGTGACTGACATCACAGGGGCTCCTCTCTAAAAAGAGATAGCAAATGATAACTGAATCCTCCAACAGACTTTCTTTGTATGCCAAATCTCAGTACAGCTGACTGGTAGCCATTGCTGTTCTCTTCCATCCTAGCTTGTCTCTCTCTGATCCCGAGGCTTTGGAAGCAAAGCGATCAGAGCTTGGGAAAAATTTATCAAGGCCAACCCATGCCTGGGGAGCTCAGAGACAGACCAGGTTCAGCCAGTCTTTGCTGACAAAATCCAAAGGCAGAGAAACAAGAGGTGGTGAAACAGGAAAGGAGTTTCAGGGAGGCTAACACTGGGGAAGACAGAGGATTAGCATCTCAAAGACTGTAGACAGTCTCCAAAGTGCTGAAAATACTCCCACGTTTGTATAAGGAAAATGTCTGACAAAGGCAGGTGGGTCTGGGGAGGTAGGTGGAGAAGGTCAAACGGATCACTGTCTTGCAGGCAATCATGGGTGGGGTTTTGCGGGCTCAGGACTGTCCTTATTGCATGAAGGGGTAGTTTTGGTTTCCATCAAGGGATGCTTTGCCCTCAGGGTCTTCTGCTTGACCCCAGAGACATGCTGGAATGAAGACCCCAACTAGAAAGTTTGAGGTCAAATGGAGGCCACAGCCCTCTTACCCTGGGAAGCCATTGGGTTCCAAAAAGGGGAGAGACATAATTAGAATCCTGAATACATCAGTCTTGGCAAATAAGCGCATAAAAGATGTTCAACATCACTAGTCATTAGGGAAATGAAAATTAAAACCACAATGAGATACTACTATGCATTTACTAGAATAGCTAAATAAACAAACCTTGCTGACAGTATCAAGTGCTGGTGAAGATATCAGAGCAACTGGAATTCTTAGCCTGCAAATGCAATTAAAATATTTTACCATACCACACAGACAAAATAGATGTAAATTAACACAAGAGCATTGATAATAGTAAACTGTGGGAAAATAACTAGGAAGAGATGAGGGTTTTTTTAAGATTTTGTTTTACTCTTTAAAGAAATTTCTCTACCCAGGGGAGCCTGGGTGGCTCAGTGGGTTAAAATCTCTGCCTTTGGCTCAGGTCATGATCCCAGGGTCCTGGGATCAAGCCCCTCACTGGGCTCTTTGCTCAGAAGGGAGCCTGCTTCCCCCCATCTCTCTGCCTGCCTCTCTGCCTACTTGTGATCTCTGTCTGTCAAATAAATAAATAAAATCTTAAAAAAGAAAGAAAGAAATCTCTCTGCCCAACATGGCGCTTGAACTTATAACCCCCAAATCAAGAGTCATATGCTCTACCAGCTGAACCAACCAGGCACCCCAGGCCCAGGAAGTGATGAGTAGTAAGTATCTATTAATAATTCTGACTCTAACTACACTGTCCCCCCACCCCCGCTGCATGCATATCAAGTAATTCTCAGACACCAGCTGAGTGCCCTACAATTCATTTTTTAAAAGATTATTTATTTATTTATTTGACAGAGATCTCAAGTAGGCAGAGAGGCAGGCAGAGAGAGGGAGGAGGAAGCAGGCTCCCCACTGAGCGGAGAGCCCGCTGCGGGTCTGGATCCCTGGGATCATGACCTGAGCCACCCAGGCGCCCCATGTCCTACAATTCAGTCCAATCCTGAGACCATCTACCTGGTAATAATATGGGGTTCCACAGGTTAAGGGCTCAGTCCTGTAATAATGCTCCCTGTCCCCGCTCCCCTCCCCCCCTTTAGATGCCAACTGGAAGTCCAGGTTGTCACCTGAGCTTCTCACCTCCTGGCTATACATTCTCCAAAGACTCTTTTCTTGGGTTTAGTTTGTTAGAGTGGTTCATGGAACACAAAGACACACTGCACTTACTAGATTACTGGTTTATTTTTATTTTTATTTTTTTTTAAGATTTTATTTATTTATTTGACAGACAGAGATCACAAGTAGGCAGAGAGGCAGGCAGAGAGAGAGGAAGGGAAGCAGGCTCTCCCCTGAGCAGAGAGCCCTACGCGGGGCTTGATCCCAGGACCCGGGGATCATGACCTGAGCCGAAGGCAGAGGCTTTAACCCACCGAGCCACCCAGGCACCCCTAGGTTACTGGTTTATTATAAAAGGATATATAACTCAGGAATAGCTAGGTGGAAGAGATGCATAGGGCAAGGTAGGGGAAAAGGGTATAGAACTTCTAGGCTCTCTCTTAGGGCACTACTCAACCAGTGTTTTCAGGTATTTGCTGACCTAGAAGCTCTCTGAACCCCATCCTTTTCGGTTTTCATGGAGGCCTCATTAACACACACCATGGATGAACTTGTTGGCCAAAGGTCAAGGATTCAACCTCCAGCCCCTCTCCTTTCCCTGGAGGTCAGGGGGTTGTCAGAAAGATCCAGCCTTTCAGTCATCAGGTTGGTTCCCCCAGCACCCAGTCCCTATTTTTTTTTTTAAATTTTTTTTTTAAGATTTTATTTATTCATTAGTTAGAGAGAGAGCGAGCACAGGCAGACAGAGAGGTTGGCAGAGGCAGAGGGAGAAGCAGGCTCCCTGCCAAGCAAGGAGCCCAATGTGGGACTCGATCCCAGGACGCTGGCATCATGACCTGAGCCGAAGGCAGCCGCTTAACTAACTGAGCCACCCAGGTGTCCCCCCAGTCCCTATTATTAGGTGATTTTCAGATGTCAACTCATTAACATAAACTTGGGTTTGAGAGGGGTTTGTTATGAATATCAAGACACCTTTTAACACTGTTATCACTTAGGAAACTACTAAGTCTTTTAGGAGCTCTGTGCCAGGAACGGAGAAGACCAAATATGTATTTCTAATTATAAATTACAATGATCATAATTACCTTTGGGTTTTTTTCCTAACTTTTTATTATGAACAATGTCCAACACAAACAGAAGGAGACATGTAAGAAACCAATATTACCCATCATCCGGCTTCAACAATTCTCAGTGCATTGACAAATTGGTTTCATCTATACCTCTGATGTGGGAAACAAAGGCAGAAAGAAATGTAGATAAAATTAAATGTCCTTATAAACTTCAGCCCAGGGACAAATACTTGAAATAGGCAGATTACAACCTTCCTCCAGGACCCTGAGTCTTTTTTAGCATATGAAAGTCCTTTTAGAATTTCCCTTATCTTTCCTTCCCCCCAACTCAGAGGTTGTAATCCATCCGTTATTCCTCATAGTCAGACCCTATCAGTGGCAGCTCTTTCTGCCCAGGGGTCCTGTCCCTGTGCTTTAATAAAACCACTTTTTTTTTGCATCTAGGACGTCTCAAGAATTCTTTTCTGGGGGGTGCCTGGGTAGCTCAGTGGGTTAAGCCTCTGCCTTCGGCTCAGGTCATGATCTTGGGGTCCTGGGATCGAGCCCCACATCGGGCTCTCTGCTCGGCAGGGGGCCTGCTTCCCCCTCTCTCTCTGCCTGCCTCTCTGACTGCTTGTGGTATCTTTCTGTCAAATAAATAAATAAATAAAAAAAAAAAAAAAGAATTCTTTTCTGGGCATCAACTCTGGACCCCACCAACCTCACCAACATTCCAAAAAGACAAACAAACAGAAAACCAAAAAACTACCTTACCTCTGCCTTAAAAAAAATTATCTATATCTATCTATATATATATAGTCATTCATTTATGAGAGAGAGCATGAGAGGGAGGGATGGGGGAGCAGGAGAGAGAATCTCACGTAGACTCCATGCTGAGTGGGGAGCCCTACTGGAGGCTTGATCTCACAACCCTGAGATCATGATCTAAGCCAAAACCAAGAGTTGGACACTTAACCAACTGCGCCACCCAGGCACCCCTGCCTTTTTTTTTTAATACAATTAATTTAATTGTAAGTTATAATAATAAACAGAATTAAATGTTTAACAAAGGCTGTATTTAACAGCTGGCTTGCAAAATTTCTGAAATAGTAACAACTGGCTGGGGGCACTTGGCAGCTCAGTCAGCAGAGCATGCAACTTGATCTTGGGGTTGTAAGTTCAAGCCCCCGCCCCTCTATCAAACACATGCACTCTCTCTAACAAAATGAAAAAAAAAAATGTTTGGAAGTTATGAAGGCACTGGTAAATGCCTTGGTTTGGACTCCCGCAGTCCCTTCAGAGTGGTAACAGTGAGTATCCAAGGTTTTGCGCTTTAATCATTTCATCCCTCCTGCAAAGAGCTTCCTAACTCCCAGCCCCCAAATCACTGACTTCTCCCATTTCACCCTGGAGACCAAGTGCTTGTTAAGAGCTGGTCTGGGAAGGCCCGCACACAGGGATTTCAGCAACTCCACTAGCTAAGTGAAGCCTAGAGCCACTATTCCAGATCCATCATTCCTGATCAAACCCTGGTCCCCAGTGGGGCCTAACAACAAGGAACCAAAATCCTTCTGTGAACCTAGAGAGGACCTCAAACTAGTCTTGAAGCAAGAAGACGCAGATAAGTCTTTTTCCTTTTGCCTGCCATCTCCTCACAGCATGTGGGGAGTTCACGAAAACATGCTCTATTTCTCGCCAGATCCTTGGTCTTGCATTGTGCATTAGGCCTTGACTCCTAAATACCCTGACCCACTTTAGATCTTCCAGAATAAAGGTCATCGAACTCCACATGGCGGTGGTTCAGAAGGAGCCTCACATAGAGGTCAAACCAGACACCTGCGGGGAACCCTATGACAGATCTGGATGAGAGGAACCCTGACTGCCACCCCATCCATGCCCCTGACCAGCAGGAAGTAGCTTCAATCGGCTGTCACCCCTTTTCCCTGACAGCAGTTAGGGTTACCTCTTTAGAAGAGGGAATGATGAAGGATAACTGGAAAGCAGGCGGGCAGGAACAAGGGGGCCCCCCACCTTAAGAGGAAACCACCCTTTAAAGGATTTTACACTGCTCTGGAAGGAGCCCTCCACTCTTTCCCATATGATAGGTAACAGAAACCTGATTGGATGACAGGCACAGAGGGTTAATCAGATGAGCACAGCCTGCCAATAAGCCCATAAAAAACCCTAGACTTAGAAACTGGTGGCAACCTCTTCAGTCTCCTCCCCGCTCGGGAACGTTGTACTACCACTTTGCTATTGCTCAATAAACCCTGCTTTGCTGCCCGCAAAACAAAAAACAAAAAAAAAGCTCTTGTAGCTTGTTCCAGCACCCCACTGTCCTTAAGGTTGCCTTTGAAGGGTCCACAATAGCCAAACTATGGAAAGAGCCCAGATGTCCATAGACAGATGAATGGATAAAGAAGATGTGGTGTGGGGCACCTGGGTGGCTCAGTGGGTTAAAGGCTCTGCCTTTGGCTCAGGTCATGATCCCAGGGTCCTGGGATCGAGCCAGGCATCGTGCTCTCTGCACAGCAGGGAGCCTGCTTCCCCCCCCATCTCTGCCTGCTGCTCTGCCTACCTGTGATCTGTCAAATAAATACATAAAATCTTAAAAAACGATGTGGTGTATATATAGACATACACACACACACATATATATACATACACAATAGAACACTACTCAGCCATAAAAAAACTGCAATCTTGCCATTTGTAAGGATGTGGATGGAATCAGAAGGTATTATGCCAGGCGAAATAAGTCAATCAGAGAAAGGCAATTATCATATGATCTCACTCATATGTGAGATTTAAGAAACAAAGGATCATAGGGAAAGAGGAAGAAAGACAGTATCAGAGAGGGAGACAAACCATTAGAGACTCTTAACTCTAGGAGACAAATTGAGGGTTTCTGGAGGGGTAGTGGATGGGGTAACTGGGTGATGGGCATTAAGGAGGGCATGTGATGTAATGAGCACTGGGTATTATATGAGACTGATGGATCACTGACCTCTACCAGGGAAACCAGTAATACACTGTCTGTTAAATAATTGAATTTAAATAAAAAACAAAACAAAAGTTGCCTTTGAGGAGAGGCTGGCTAGAAAGAGAAGTTAGGACTGCTGAGGCCCATTCATCTGCTTCCTTGCCTGATCCTCCAAAGGGGATCCATGGAGTCTGAATGGCAGACTGGTGGGCTCAACAATTTTAGGAAATGGGAAATGTCCATGGGAACTGGTGTATGACCCCTCTGAGGAAGCAGAAGTCTCTGTTCTTGCAGGAGGGTGGGTCGGGACCTTTTATTTACAACCTAAAAAAGCTTAGGTGCTGGGCGTTGGCTCAAGGTCACAAGGATTGTCGTGGCTCTAGAACCTGAGGCTATAGTTAAGCCTTTCTCAGGGGTCTGTGTCTCCGTGGTTTCTGCCTTTTTCTGCACCGCCCTTTAATCAGTCAGGGTCTCAGCAGGAACAGACTGCATGCTTACTCTTGTTTATTGAAGTGAGTTTAATAAATGGACTGTCTACAAAAAAAGTGGGCAGATGGGCGCCTGGGTGGCTCAGTGGGTTAAGCCGCTGCCTTCGGCTGGGGTCATGATCTCAGGGTCCTGAGATCGAGTCCCGCATCGGGCTCTCTGCTCAGTGGGGAGCCTGCTTCCTCTTCTCTCTCTGCTGCCTCTCTGTCTACCTGTGATCTCTCTCTCTGTTAGGTGAATAAATAAAATCTTAAAAAAAAAAAAGTGGGCAGAGTTGAAGGAACTGACAAAGGCTCATCTATTCTTTAAACCCCTGGTGTGTGTGTTGGGGAAGGGGAAAGGGGACCTGGTTTCTCACATCTGGGGAAAGCACTGCCTTCTGGGCTCTGATTTTGGCTGCTTCGTCCCCTAACGACCTGCTGGCAAGGAGTGGGTACTCCACATTGAACGAATGCCTGCAAGAAAATCTGGAATGCCCAAATATGCAAGAGTCTTGGGGTCGGGCATCGAGAATTTGAATCCTGCCCCTGAGTGATCCTCAAGTGACCTCAACCCCCTGAGCCTGGGCCCTCACTAGTAAAGCTTGCCTGGTGGGGTTGCTGGAAGACATTTACTTACAGTGGTTACTGTATGAAAGCACCCTTCAAATATTTGCTGTAGGAATGCCTTCTGCTAAAGCGCTTTATTCCTGTTGTCTTTTATTAACTAATTCATTCCGTCTGAAAGTATTTTTATTTATTTATTTTTTATTTGACAGAGATCACAAGTAGACAGAGAGGCAGGCAGAGAGAAAGGAGGAAGTAGGCTCCCCGCTGAGCAGGGAACCCGGTGCGGGGCGATCATGACCCGAGCGGAAGGCAGAGGCTTTAACCCGCTGAGCCATCCAGGCGCCCCCCCGTCTGAAAGTATTTATCTGGGGGCGGTTGGGTGGCTCAGTCGTTAAGTGCCCGCCTTCCGCGGGGGTTCCTGTCCCAGGGTCCTGGCATAGAGTCCCACATGGGGCTCCCTGCTCAGCGGGGAGCCTGCTTCTCCGTCTACCTGCCGCTCCCCCTGCTTGTTCTCTCTCTTTATGATAAATAAATAAAATAAAACAAAATATAAAATACTTATTTACTTAGCATCCACTCTAGGGCAGACACTGTTAATTTGTGAGCCCAAAGATTGGACCGCTGGTGGGCGTGGCGAAAGGGGGTGGGTCCAAGGAATCCCCGCCCACGATAGCGATGCCCAATTGGGTCCACGGAAGGGGCAGAGTCCCGCCCACTTCTCTAGGGCAGGCCCGGAAGCAGGTTCGGGGAAGCTAAGTGTGTTTCCGGTTTGGCGGGAGACGCGGCTGCCAAGCCAGTTGTGGGTTCGGCCGCTGTCCGGTCCCCACCGGGAAGATGTTCTATCACGTAAGCGGAGCACGGGGTGGCGGCGAGGGCAGAGTTGAGAGGAAGAGCGAAGCGGACGCCGGGTCGAGGAGTTGCTTCTGACCCCATGTCCCTACAGCGCCTTATTTGGTCTCCATCCCACTTTCCCCTCAGATCTCCCTGGAGCACGAGATCCTGCTGCACCCGCGCTACTTCGGCCCCAACCTGCTCAACACCGTAAAGCAGAAGCTCTTCACGGAGGTGGAGGGGACCTGCACGGGCAAGTGAGTGCCGCGCCCTTCGTGCCGCGGCGCCCGATGCTTGCAGCCTCTCCCCAACTCCTACGCACCCCGCAAGGACCTGCCACCTACTCTGGGGAACCCTCTTAGACACCCCATGCAGTCACTTGCTTCCTGCCTTGGGTTCCCACGGCGCTCTCTGCAAAGCTGGATCACAAGACTGTCTTCCTTAAGCAGAGATTGGTCATTCGTTGATGCTGCAAACATTTTTAAAGCTCCTGCTGTGTGCTAGGTTCTGTGCTGGGCCCTGCGAACAATGCAGGGAGAAAGACAGAATGGGGCCAGCGCTCATGGGGCTCACAGCCTAATCATTGTTCCTGTGTCTGTTCCCCCTCTGATTCTTAGGACTTTTTATTTTTTTTAAGATTTTATGTATTTATTTGACAGAGAGAGATCACAAGTAGGCAGAGAGAGAGGAGGAAGCAGGCTCCCTGCCGAGCAGAGAACCCGGTGTGGGGCTCGATCCCAGGACCCGGAGATCATGACCCCAGCCGAAGGCAGAGGCTTTAACCCGCTGAGCCACCCAGGTGCTCCTCTTAGGACTTTAAAAAATTTTTTTTTTGACAGAGACAGCGAGAGAGGGAACACAAGCAGGGGGATTGGGAGAGGCAGAAGCAGGCTTCCCACGGAGCAGGGAGCCTGACTCAGGGCTGGATCCCAGGACCCTGGAATCATGATCGAAGCCAAAGGCAGATGCTTAAAAGACTGAGCCACCCAGTCGCCCCTCTTCTGTTTTTTCCTATCTCACAGGACCAAAGGACCTGGCATGGTGCATGTCTGGGCTCTGCAGAGAAGGGCCTCTCACATGGTGATGTGAATGAGCTGGGATGAGCCCAGGGCTGTGGGTACTTGGGCCTCCCACATGGGAATAAACACAGGCAGGGGGCCTGGCGGCTCAGTAGGTTAGGTGTCTGACTTGGGCTCAGGTCCTGAACTCAGGGTCCTGGGATGGAGCTGCATGTGGGGCTCCATGCTCCATGGGAGTCTCCTTCCTCCTCCTGTCTCGTCCTCTCTCAAGTAAATAAATAAAAATCTTTAAAAAAATGCACATGCAAGTTCCTGAGCCTCATCTCATCCAGACAGCATCAAGACGGGACAGGCCTGGGAATCTGTGTTTTAGTAAGTTTTTCTTAGGTGATTGAGGCATCCCTAAGATTGAGGTCTCTCGGCTCAAGGACTGCAGTCTTCTTGGATATTTATTGAGAAATTATATGAGAGCAGCATTTGGCATTATAGATACTGTTTGGTATCGTGTCTTCTCTCTGGCATTAAGTTCTGCGGGCAGGGGTGCCATCTCCTTCCATTTGTGCTGTCCCCTACCCCCATGCCCACCATCTTGTTGGTTTTAGAGGCTCTTGTCCACACAGTGCCTTTCTTTTCCCCATCCTTACAGGTATGGCTTTGTAATTGCTGTCACCACCATTGACAATATTGGTGCTGGTGTGATCCAGCCAGGCCGAGGATTTGTTCTGTATCCGGTTAAGTACAAGGCCATTGTTTTCCGGCCCTTTAAAGGGGAGGTTGTGGATGCTGTCGTCACTCAAGTCAACAAGGTGAGACCATACAGAGTGGAGGCAGTTGGGTGGCTGCTTAGAAGATGGGAGATGGGTCTCGACTGCTCTTCCTCACTCTGTGTCATTGGCTAAGTCCCTCTGCTTCTGGTTTCCTTACCTGTCAAATGGTACAGTAATCTCAGTGCTGCCTCCCTCGGGGTCCTGTAAGTCAGAATGAGTAGTCACCCGTGGCAGCCTCCATTGGTTGAGTACTTACTTGGGCCGGGTCCAGCGCAAAACCTCACAACGACTGAGGCGGGTGCTTTTATCCCTTTGTATAGAAGCCTCCAGGTGGAGAACGGAAGTCTACTGGCCAAGGTCATGTGATCAACAAGTGTTTCAAATTGTGGACGGACAAGTCCCAGGCCTTAGGCCTTGATTGGCCTGTATTTGCTTCACTGAAAATGAAATCTTGGCAGAAGAGAGACGTGAAAGCAGATGATACTATTCAGAGTGGTTTCAAAACATGAAGATTATTAGGAGTCAGATAAAGTTGGGAAGCTTCGAAGAGTTGGGGGAGGGGCGCCTGGGTGGCTCAGTGAGTTAAGCCTCTGCCTTCGTTTGGGGTCCTGATCTCAGGATCCTGGGATCGAGCCCTGCATGGGGCTTTCTGCTCAGCGGAGAGCCTGCTCCCCCCACCCCCCCCGCCTGTCTCTCTGCCTGCTTGTGATCTCTCTCTGTCAAGTAAATAAATAAAATCTTAAAAAAAAAAAAAAAGATTGGGGGGATAAAAGACAAAGCCTCAAAGACTTCGTTGTCCTCCCAGGTGGGGCTCTTCACAGAAATTGGACCTATGTCCTGCTTCATCTCTCGACATGTAAGTCTGGGCGTGCTGGGGGCGCTAAGGAGGAGAGACGCCAGTCATGATCATCTCTGGAAGCAGCTGTGGGAAGCGCTGACCAGTCTTGCTTTCCTTTCAGTCCATCCCATCAGAGATGGAGTTTGACCCCAACTCCAATCCACCGTGTTACAAGACAATGGATGAGGTAGGTGGGGAGGAAGTCCATGAGAGGGAGGAAGGGAGAATGAGCCCTCTGAGGGATTTTGGCTTGGGGGGCGAGTATCTTCAGTATTGTGTTCCCTCTTCCCCAGGACATTGTGATTCAGCAGGACGATGAGATCCGCTTGAAAATTGTGGGGACCCGTGTGGACAAGAATGACATTGTGAGTTCCTTGTCTGCTCTCTTGCCTGTACCAGGCAGAGGTGGGAACTGTTGATTTCTTACCACTGACGGTTCCTGGGGATTTTGTGATCTTTGCAAGGAAGAGGGGATGGGTGGGCAGAAGCCATGGGGCTGGGGGTTAGAGGCTAGTCCCGCGCTTGCTCAGGCTTTATTTCCTTTCTGCCTTCCCTCCTGCAGTTCGCTATTGGCTCTCTGATGGACGACTACTTGGGTGAGTGCCTGATCATGCATCCAGGGTTGTTGCCTGGAGAAGGGGTGTGTGAAGGCAGGGGGTGGACGTGGGACTTAATGCCCGAGTCGCAGATGAAGAAAACTCTCAGGACTGTCCGCTTGGAAGATCCAGGACCTGTGCCTCATGGGACGGGGGATGCCTGGTTGATGGCTGCCCCAAGCTCTGAGCTCAACTGATGTGCTTTTCCTGTTCTCTGCAGGGCTTGTGAGCTGAGCACTGGGACCTTCTGCTCTGTTTGGTCCTTATCTAGGAGATGTGGCGGTCACACTCCTCATGTTGTCCAGAGTCCCGGTCTGGCTGATGTGGGGAGGCAGAGAAGGCTCCTTGTCCCCAGAAAACACTGGGTTCTTCTGCTTAGTAACACTCCCCAGATTTTTGACTGTGCATTCTAACCATAAAGGTCTTTGTTCTCATGGAAGTGTTACCTCCTTTCTTTGGTAAAAACAACTCTTTCTTAGAAAAGGCTGGAGCCCAGTTGGTTGCTAGTCTCTCTTTTGGTGGCCTGATGCCTCAAGTAGCCTCAGCGACCCAGGGAATCTGACTAAACCCTTGTGCAGAGGGTTGACGTTGACCTCATTGAAGGGAAGGCACTAATGTCTGGTCTCTGGCTCCCAGCAAGTGATGCTGTCGTTAGAGCCGGTCTGAGTCCTGATCTAGTTTTAGAGTATTCACACTTCCCCTCACCCTTAAACATAACCAAGGGTGTAACTGGGCATGAGGGAAGATGAGATGGTTGGGTAGGGAGAGGGAAATGAGGACAGTCATGACCCAGACTTTGGGACCCAATACAGCCCTTCCTAGGGTGGCTTCACAAACAACAGAGGCCTTTCTATGCTAATTGATCCCTAAGCTGAACTGAAAATGGGAGCAGGCTTAAAATATCCTTAGGGTGACACGGTCAAAATCCGTGAAATGACTGGAAGACTAAATAGATCACCCACCTTCCCTCCCAGGATGCCCACACTCTGCTTTTGTCATATAATTTCTCTGCCTTGGTATGCCGTCTCCCAGCCTGTCTCCTGGCTACCTGCTGATCCAGCAAACCTCAATCATTCTTCTCCCCCTCCTCCCTTTTTCTTCTTTTTCAGCTTTCTTTTACTTCCTTGGGAAGTAGAATTGTGTCATAGAAAGCATGGTATTTGGGTTGGTGCAGACCTGGGTTTCAGTTCTAGCTGGGTGACCTTATGTTTTCTCATGATGAAATGGGCCTACATTCCTCTTTTTTTTTAAGGTTTTATTTGTCAGAGAGAGCGAGCAAGACAGGCACAGGCAGACAGCTTGGCAGGCAGAGGGAGAAGCAGGCTCCATGCTGAGCAAGGAGCCCGATGTGGGACTCGATCCCAGGACGCTGGGATTATGACCTGAGCGGACCTGAGCCGCTTAACCAACTGAGCCACCCAGGCGTCCCAAGCCTACATCCCTCTTTGGATGGTTGCTCCTGGTGTGAGCTTACATGTGCAAGTGGCTTGCACTGGGTCTGGCCCCTGATAGGCCCTCAACTGTTAATTGTGATGATTGTGCCCTAATGCATATAAAGCAGTGATTCTCAGTTGGGGTGATGTTTGCACCCTGGGGACATTTGGCAATGAGATTTATTTGGGCTGTAACAACTATGGTACTACTGCCTTCTAGTGGGAAGAGGCCAGGGATGCTGCTGAGCATCCTTCACTGTCTAGGACACTGCTTCCCAACAAAGAATTATCTGGTTCCTCATGCCAAGGTCCAGAGACCCTGATAGGAATCATCCAGAATAGTGGCTGGAGCATGGTAAGAAAATGACACTTAGGGACGCCTGAGTGGCTCAGTTGGTTAAGCGGCTGCCTTCGGCTCAGGTCATGATCCCAGCGTCCTGGGATCGAGTCCCACATCGGGCTCCTTGCTCATCAGGGAGCCTGCTTCTCCCTCTGCCTCTGCCTGCCTCTCTGTCTGCCTGTGCTCACTCGCTCTCTCTCTAACTAATAAATAAATTAAAAAAAAAAATCTTAAAAAAAAAAAAAAGAAAATGACACTTAAATGTGGTTGCCTTTACCACTCCTGGACAGATAGATGGAGGCTTTTCCATTCATACCTCCACAGTGTGTCACAAAACGTTTTGTTACTGTCTCCCGTTTCTTTTTATAACCTTTTTTTCTTTCTCTTTTTAAAGATTTTTATTTATTTATTTGACACACACACAGAGAGCCCACAAATGGAAGCAGATAGAGGCAGAGGGAGAAACAGGCTGAGTGGGGAGCCCCAATGTGGGGCTGGATCCCAGCACCCTGGGGTCATGACCTGAGCTGAAGGCAGATCCTCCACTGACTGAGCCACCCAGGTGCCCTCTCTCTCTCTGTTTTTAAGATTGATCTATTTATTTTAGAGAGCATGAGTAGGAAGGGGAGAGGAATAGAGAATCTTCAGCAGAGAGCTCACTGAGCACATACGGGGCCCCATATCCTGACGCTGAGATGAAAGCCTGAGCCAACACTGAAAGTGGACCCCTTCTCTGTGCTGCCCAGGCTCTCCCCTAACTGTTTCCTCTTTTAAGTAATCTCTACGCCCAGGGTGGGGCTTGAGCTCACAACTCTGAGATCAAGATCTACCTGCTCCACTGACTGAGCCAGCCAGGTGCCCCTCATTATTATGTAAAGTTTGTTCTTTTTTTTTTTTTTCTTTTAAAGATTTTATTTATTTGACAGACAGAGATTATAAGTAGGCAGAGAGGCAAGCAGAGAGAGGGGAAGCAGGCTCCCTGCTGAGCAGAGAGCCTGATGTGGGGCTTGATCTCAGGACCCTGGGATCATGACCTGAGCCAAAGGTAGAGGTTAACCCATTGAGTCACCCAGGCACCCTCTTTTTTTTTTTTTTTTTTAAGGTTTTATTTATTTATTTGACAAAGAGATCACAAGTAGGCAGAGTAGCAGGCAGAGAGAGGGGGAAGCAGGCTCCCCGCTGAGCAGGGGTCTCCCAGGACCCTGAGATCATGACCTGATCGGAAGGCAGAGTTTAAACCCCCTGAACCGCCCAGGTGCTCCAAGTTTTTTGTTTTTTTTGTGTTTTTTTTTTTTCAAGTTTGTTATTTTCTTGATAACTGATAATTGTGGATTCGCATGCATCCCTTTCCCTTTAATTTTTTCTATCTTCAGCTCTTGGGACTGGGCCACGTTTTCCAAGTTTGTTGAATCTGGAACAGTTTCTGGGCTGGATTTGCAGTGAATTTTCCCACGGAAACCACATTATAGTTGTGCTACCACTTCGTTGTACTCTGAGTGGATCACCCGGGTCGTAGGGACTCCCCCTAAACTGTAAACACCATGTGTGTCACCGAGAGCAGAATTCCTCTCAAGTTCTCAGATGGAACCACCCATCTGTAAATTGTGTTGGGGAGAACCTGGAAGTAGCACGGGCCTAGAAAGGAAGCAACTGATGGATAGAAGCAGCTCGGGGAACCTGGGCTCGAAGGTGGTGGTGGGGATGTGGGGGGTGGCACCCATCAGGAAGGCACACGCTGTCGGGGGAAGGGAGCAAGTGTGGATGGCCTGGAGATGGTCTCTAGGATTCTTCTAAGGTTTTGTAACTGAAAGTTATGGCCTCTTACAAAGGTCACGGGTAACAGGAATATCTGCCTGCTAATGCTTAGTCTTTGACACACATTACCGGATTGTTCACATGGAGTAGCTTCTGTTACTCCACTTGATGGATGACAAAACAGGTGAGACACCTCAACTAGGATATGTAGGGTCACACAGCTCTAGTGAGTGGTAGGGCTTTTGTTTTGTTTTTAAACTGTCAGATCTGGCTCCAAAGCCTTCATTAGCTCTCTTTGCCAGGCACTAGGTGGCTGGGGAGTGAGTGGGACCCAGCTTTCTCTTACCCGTGGCCATGTGGGTCTCACTACCAGCTTCCCTTAGCCCCTGCCTCCACCCAAGCTTGGGGGCATATCCCACAGGTCCCGGGGCCTTCCGCCATTGTCTCCTGCCTCCAAGGTTGCCAGTGGCTCGCCAGACTAATGAAACACCTCAGCCAGGAGATCAGCCAGCAGCCCAGATCTTGCTAAGCTGACCTCAGAGGAACCCCTGCCCCTTCCATTTATGCAGAGGTGGGCAGAGACTGGAGCATTGAAGCACAGTACTGAAAACTACTGCCAGTGTCATTCTGAATGTAACTGGAGGAGACTCAGCAGGGTCATGGGCTCCTTAGGGGGCGTTGCCATGGCAACCCGAGTCACATCCATCTGGCTTTCTGGCTCTGTCCTGGGAGAATCTTTTCTGGAGGCAGCATCATCTAACCCTGAGAGGGAGGAAGGGCTAGAATGTATACAGTCACGCTCCCTCGCGGAATACTCCTTTCTGTAATGAAGAGCCTGTTGCCAACTACCTCATCTTGGATGAACATAAAGGAATTGATTCACTGTCTGCCGCCTGTTGTGTGAAAGAAGGTTCCACCACAACTCTGCCAAGTGCTTTCACAGACATGATCTCATGTAATCTACAGTAACCCGGTGAGGTGGGTATTACTACCCCATTTTGTAATTGGGCGAAAATGTGGTTAGGTAATTTGCCCCAAACTGGTGGCAGAATTTGAACCCAGGTTGGTCTGACTCCAAATGCTGTCCTTAACTCACTAACCCCACTTGGTTCTGAACTGAGAACTGCGCAAGTTCGGGAAAGTGTGTGCCGGTAGAGTGGTCAAGGACGTCTGCGAGGCAGGCGAGGGCTTATGTTTGGGTTACTGAACAGGAATGAGAGAGATAGGAGGTAGGGTGTCAAAATGAGCATGGCCCTGGCGTCTGCAGCTTGCACGTGAGTTCGGGCCAGTGGGAAGACTCTTCTGTCGGGAATAGAATACCCACTGGGAGCTCCAACCATACCGCGGGAAAGGGAAGTGCAGGTGATGTTAGAGAGGTAAGCTGAGCCCCACCAAGCGGGCAGAGAAAACTTTGATTAGACATTAAAGTTTAAAGCTTCGTTGCAGTCGCGTAAATGCAAATGCTCGGAAACTCAGAAGCAGACTACACTAAAGGAATAGGGACGCCTTCCTTGACATTACGCTTTTCAAACCAAAGCATAGGTACCCACTCGCAAAAACTCCCAAGAGCTGTTGCTTTAAGAAGCCCGACTCCTCGGCGTCACGTGACCCCATCGCGCCCAGATGGTTTTACAGCCCCTTCGCAGAGGCCAACCGCTTGGCCGGAAGCCCCCGGGAGGGCGGGAACTTCGCAAGGCGCTCGCCGATTGGCTGTGCTCCTGAAGGGTAGGGCCTGGGCTCAGAGAGAGGGAATTAGGGTGAGCTGGGTGAGTGGGCGCTGCCGCCGCCGCCGTCTGGGTAGACACCTTCGCTGCGCCCGGAGCCCTCAGGTGAGCAGGCCCTCGCAGGGCCTCGCACTCTCCGTCCCGCTGTGGGCCGCGCACTCACTGGTCTTCGGGCCGGCTCCTCTGGGGGCCCGCCCCCTTCTCTGACCACGTGACCCAAGTTCGGTAACCCCTGACCTCCTCCACCCCACCCCGCCACTTCTGGATCGGGGATGAAGCGAGGCTTGGTGGGTGGATGCACACCCCCGAGGAGGCCGGTGGCGGTCAGTTCCCACGCTCCTTCCCAGTGTGGCTAGTGGCTCTGAGGATGCAGAGAGGAGATTGGGGTGGAGGGAGACCTTGGTCAGAGCCGGGACTTTGTGGGTCTTAATGTGAGCATCCAGTAAGGAAACTCCATCCGCGCTTTCCGCGGGGGCAGGACTTCATGCTCGCATGTCACCGACTGGGAGACAGAAACTTCAGAATTATCCGTTGGCGGGTCTCCAACGCCAGGTCTTCGGGCTGGGAGTGCAGGCCTTGTTCCCCACACAGCCCGCCACTCCTGCCACTCGGAACAAGAGTTGGTCCCTGCTCCCTCCTTAGTGCTCGCTGGGTGGTCTTGGACAAGTCACTGAACATTAATCCCTCAGAGCTTTGATTTCCTTGACTGTGAAATTGACGTAGAACTTACATAATACTTATTTCATTGTTAATGAGGATAAAATGAAGCATGAGCCATATAAAGCACTTAGCTCTGTGCCTCAGGCATTGCGGGTGTTTAGAAAAAAATAGCTGTTCTTTGTTCGTTTTTGCAGCAAGTGTTTATTGAGGGCGTATTATGTGCTGACAGTGTGCCCGGCGCTGGGGATGCAAAGGTGAGCAAACAGGCATGATCCTAGCTGGTGTGGAGCTTACAATCTAGTGGGGAAGGTAGGAGTTAATCGCCAAGTTACACAGATACGTAATTACAGACTGTGGTAATTGCTTTGAAGGCAAAGTTCCCGGACACTGTGGAGGTCTGAGGAGACTTCCCCGAGCAAGTGACATTTGAACTGAGACTTGAGCCTCTTAGGAGTCCACTAGACCTAGAGATTGGGAGTGAAGGAGGAGGAGAATGTTTCCAGTAGTGCAGACAGTGTATGAACGTCCTGATAGCAGGTGTTTTGGTGGGGAATGGAAAGGCCCTGGTGGGAATGCAGAAGACAAGAGAGAAAAAAGCATTGCAGAAGTCGGTGGACATGCAGGACCTGGGAACCAGGTTTGTTCTCTATCTCAGAGCCCATGTGGAGCCACTGGGAGGAATACGGGAGCCCAGGGTAGGATGCCCATTGGATCTAGGGACCTGGAGATCACTGGTGACCCAGTGAGCTTTGCCAGAGAGGAGGAGTGAGGCAGCCCCTGGATGGGTCACCCTGGAGCTGGGGCCCTGCTGCCCATGGTGCTGATGCCTTACTCTGGCCGTTATGGGCCTGCCTTCTAATTGTGTCGGAGTCATTCATCGGCCACTGTTTTTGTTGGATTCTTACTCTGCATTGTCCTGTGAACGGAAGAACACGTTCCTGCCTTTAGGCCTTGCGGCCAAACTGATGAAGACCAGACACATGGGCAGAAAGCCCAGCTGCTGAAAGCCTGACAGTCCCCAGTGGCATACGGGCAGGAAGACCTTACAGGGCAGCCTGGCTTCGCCTTAGCAAAGAGGAGAGGGTGGGGGCTTGGAGTAAAGGGGGAGGCAGACCAGCCTGAGCGCTGGTGGAGGAGCACAAGGCAGGCAGGAAGACACTAGGCTGGTCTTCCTGGGAAGAGGGATCAGCTTGAACAGCTGTGGGGATTTGGGACCAAACACAGAATGTCACGCCAGGGAGTTTAGAGTTTCTTCTAGAACCTGTGGGGAAGGCTTTTGAGCAAGGGGGAAAGTACTGTTTTCATCAAGACTCAGTAGGTAGTGGTTGTAGCAAGAATCAGGAGGAAGACATGACGTTTTTACTTGTAACTGACCGTGGTTACATCTTGCATCGTCCATCTGGGTACTGTTCTAGCCTCTGGCTTCCTCCTGCACCAGCTCATTGGGTCCTCACAGCAACCCTGTGAGTTAGGGAGGGCGGGGGCGATTGCTTGTGTTCCCCAGGTTGGGACATGGGGGCTCGGGCTGACAGACCTCGGCCACATTTACTCAGGAAGTGGTAGGGCACGGCTGGGGCCCAGTTGCATGAACTCCCAAGGCCAGGCCCTTTCTCAGGCAACACTCCTGTCTGATCTGGCTTGTCTGTTTCTTGCACTTCGCCTCAGACACTCGGAGCCTCCATGGCTCCTTGTTTGGGGTTTCTGGAGCAGGAGCAGCGAGCCTGGCTCAGAAGGCCTTGAGGCAGGCTACTGTGCTCGGAGAGGGCCTGGGTGGCTTTTCAGGCCTTCTCTCCTGGCTCCCAGCTCCAGCGGAGCCATGTCAGAGCGGGAAGAGCGGCGGTTTGTGGAGATCCCTCGGGAGTCGGTCCGGCTCATGGCAGAGAGCACGGGCCTGGAGCTGAGCGACGAGGTGGCGGCCCTGCTCGCGGAGGATGTATGCTACCGGCTCAGAGAGGCCACGCAGGTCCGCTCCCCTTCCCTCCCCACACCCTCCCAGCTCTCCCCTCCCGGTGGCCGCCCCCTCCTGCAGGGATGTATTACACAGGTATGGGTGCCGCCCCTACTCGGGCTTTGAGGCAAGGCAAGGGAAGAGGCCGTCCCTGCCCTCTCCAGAGTTCCCCTTTGAGCCAGCGGGGCTTCCTGGCCAACAGTGCTGGCTGGGCATCGCCTCACGTGCCCATCTTCTTGACAGCCATGCTGGGCAGGCCACACACGGTCATGTTCATATTCTGCATGTGAGAAACGGAGTCCCAGAGAGGGAACATTACATCAAGGGCTGTTGCACAAGACCAGCGCTGGAGTCCAGGCGTTCTGGCCTCCGTTCCGGGGTCCTTTTTGCCTTCTGGCTATCTCTCTCCCCTGGGGGGCCTCCATACCCCCTTCTCTCTGTCCCCTGACTTTGTTCCTCCCCTCTCAGAATAGCTCGCAGTTCATGAAACACACCAAGCGGCGGAAGCTGACCGTCGAGGATTTCAACAGGGCTCTCCGATGGAGCAGCGTGGAGGTGAGTCAAGCCCAGGCTGTGGAGGCCTTGGCTGGCACGACCCACATCCAAGCCCCGCTCGGGGCTGGCACCACGGAGAGACACACGAAGACCCAGTGTGCACACAAGGGAAGCTCATGGCTGCCACGGTGCGGGGGGCCCGGAGGTTCGAGAAGCCTTCTCGGAAGAGCTGGGACTCAAGGCGGGCTTTGAAGGGAGCATTTGCATTAGACTCAGCTAAGAGGGGAAGAGGGGGGCATCCTGGGTAAGGGAGGAGCCTGGGCACAAATGTGGATATTAAAATGTCCTGCGTGGTTGTTGTGGGGTAGGGACTTGAGGGGAGGAGGTCAGGCTTAGAAGAGAGTGGTGTTGGGGCGCCTGGCTGGCTTGCTCAGTAGAGCACGTGGCTCCTAATCTCAGGGTTGTGAGTTTGAGCCCCACATCGGGCATGGAGCCTACTTTAAAAAAAAAGAGTTGTGTTTCTAAGTTGGGTGAGTGTGAGGACCAGCAGCATAGGGGTGTGGGGCCCAGAGCCTGTACAAATCGGGGTGGAGGGACCATGTTTTACTCCCTGACCCAGTGAGTGCTCGATGCTGCGGCCAGATTCCCAGCAATAGGCTTGAGGCCTGAGGCATCTCCCCTTTCTTGGGACTTTTGGAATTGCCTCAATGTAGACTCCCCAGCCGGATCTGTAGAGCGCCTCTTCCCTCCCTGGATTCAGCCTGCCCTCTGGTCCTCTCTCTGCTCAGGCCGTGTGTGGTTATGGGTCCCAGGAGGTGCTGCCCCTGCGCCCTGCCAGAGAGGGTGAGCTGTACTTCCCCGAGGACCGAGAGGTGAACCTGGTGGAGCTGGCCTTGGCCACCAACATCCCTAAAGGCTGCGCTGAGACAGCTGTGAGAGGTGACTGCCCAGGCCCTACGTGGGGCGGGGACAGAAATGAGGTTGTCACAGGAGGGGCGATGGGCTGGCTGGTGGATGGAGCAGGACTCGGGTGGGTGGTGCTACCACAGGCAAAACCCCAGGCTGACCCATCTCTCTGCTCTGGTTCTAGTTCATGTCTCCTACCTAGATGGCAAAGGGAACCTGGCCCCGCAAGGATCAGGTAAGGGGTGGTATGGGGAATGGGCTCTGAACTTTCCTTTCTTAGGAGCTGGTGTGAGGGGGGCACCCCATTTCTCTGGTTCTTCATCTGACAAGTATTTACGGATGCCTGGTCCTGAGTGGGTGCAGCTGCTGCCCAGAGGGCTCAGATTTGGAGATAGGAGTCCTGGGAGCAGTCACGTTGTGGCGTGTTGAATGCTAGCACACAAGTCTGGGCAGCTGGGGTCCCTGATGGCAGGGGTCCCAGAGGGATTGAGGACGGAGCAGGAATCTGTCTGTCGGAGGACGTTGGGAGGCAGAATACAGAGCACGGAGGTGGGGAGAGCCTACAAGGTCAGGGCCGAGCAGGCTGCTCCGAGAAGCTGGTGGCTACGTGCTCTGGGAGTCCTGTCTGCATGGGCTCCTGGCGGGGAGGGTGGGGGGTGAGGGAGAGCAGGCAGGGGAGGCTGGGAGAGGGCTGGGCTCTCCACCCTGACCACCTCCTGCCCATCCGGTACAGTGCCCAGCGCGGTGTCTTCGCTGACTGATGACCTCCTCAAGTACTACCAACAAGTGACCCGGGCTGTGCTGGGAGACGATCCACAGCTGATGAAGGTGAGCGAGTGGGGCACAAAGTTCAGCTTTTGGGTTCCCTGAAAACCCTTTCAGATGCCCGCTTCCTACCCACTCCACACCACCGGGCTAACACGGCTGGAGGCCGCGGTCCCTGGCAGTGTCATGCTCTCAGGCTGGTCCTCCCGGGCAGACTCTTCCCACTCTAGCAGGACCCCTTGTTCTTCTGGAACGGGCAACTCAGCAGGGGCATTTGGGGGGCTCAGGTGGTCAATACCCCCACCCTTTAATTCCAGAGCCTATGCTTTAGGGTGACTATTGACCTGTGGCCACGGGGCGGGGGCAGGGGGACAGGTACATGGCAGCTTTCATTTGCCTGGACGTGAGAGGGAGAGATGGGAAGTAGAGGCAGTCAGGTCAGGGCACCCGGCCGGCTCGGAGACCCTGCCGCTGTAGCCTATGGGACTCCGCAGGGCCTGCGGGACGCGACCTGTGGTCAATCCCCTTCTGTCCAGAATCAGAACAGCACTGGTTTGGTGGTCTGCTCACGCATGTGGCCTCTCCTGGAGGGCTTACATCCCCCACTTCTCCACCTGTCTGCCACTCCCACGGCGAAATTGGGAATGTCGCTCGCGTACATTCCTGCCTCAGGAGCACGGCTCTGGTTCCCCAGGCGCAGGGCAGGTGGCTGGATGGAGGGCCTGGGAGCTGAGCTCCTGCCTCGTCAGCGTGTTGTCTGCCTTCGAGGTATCTGCTGAGGACCTTTATCCAGAAGAGTTTGGAGGTCACAGCAGAGATTCCTGCTTAGGACGGTTTTTCTCATTTAATTAACTTACTTTATGCTTACAAAAGTAAGACCAGCATTTCATCACAGAAGTATTGTAAAATAAAAGCATACAAATTGGAAAGTGAGTTTCTCATAGAAATGCTTACCTTTTTCCCCCCTATGTTCTAACTGTGATTAATCTAGTATAAACCAAAGTAGTAGTATATTAAACATCTGGTTTTAGAACAGCTGCTTTTCTCTGTTAAAAACGTGTTAGACCGGGGCGCCTGGGTGGCTCAGTGGGTTAAGCCTCTGCCTTCGGCTCAGGTCATGATCTCAGGGTCCTGGGATCAAGCCCCGAATTGGGCTCTCTGCTCAGCAGGGAGCCTGCTCCCCCCCCCCCCGCCCACTTTTGATCTCTGTCAAATAAATAAATAAAAAACCTAAAAAAAAAACAAAACTAAAACTCAGAGACGTTTAATGACTTGTGACTGCCTCCGAATAAGGGCTTAATCCCCCAAATCTCCAACTTCCCAGTGATTCCCTCAAGGGAATGTTGTGGAAATGAAATGAGATATTGTATGTAACCATTTAGCACATGTTTGGGGCATAATTGCTCAATAAAAACTTTAGTCATTATTGTCAAAATAATTAGAAGCCTCAGAAAGATGAGGTTTAAGTTCAGAAAAAAAGGTCATTCTCGGGGCACCTGGGTGGCTCAGTGGGTTAAAGCCTCTGCCTTCGGCTCAGGTCATGATCTCAGGGTCCTGGGATGGAGCCCTGCATCGGGCTGTCTGCTCAGCAGGGAGCCTGCTTCCTCCTCTCTCTCTCTCTGCCTGCCTCTCTGCCTACTTGTGATCTCTGTCTGTCAAATATATAAATAAAATCTTAAAAAAAGAAAGAACTTATGTTATATTCAGTTTCGTGTTGTCACAGACAGGGCTAGGAGGGGGTATGTTTGTGAGTGGGTATTTCTTTCTTTTCTTTTTTTTAAAGATTTTATTCATTTATTGGTCTGAAAGAGAGAGAGGGAACAAGCAGGGGGAGCAGCAGGCAGAGCGAGAAACAGACTCCCCGCTGAGCAGGGAGCCTGATGCGGGGCTCAATTCCAGGACCCTGGGATCATGACCTGAGCTAAAGGCAGGCGCCCAACCGACTGAGCCACCCAGGGGTCCCATGAGAGGTTATTTCTTTTGGTGGGTTAAACTTATAGAAGTACAGCTGCTGAATCAGAGAGTGAGAACGTTTACAATTTTACTACAGAACGACTCAGCCGTCCTTTAAAAACTGTCCGTTTATCCCTGGGGCTGGTGGATCCAGGGCAGTCTGGCTCCTTCCTTTTCAGATTGCTCTCCAGGACCTGCAGACTAACTCCAAGATTGCGGCCCTCCTGCCTTACTTTGTCTATGTGGTCAGTGGGGTGAGTGACCAGGCTGGGGAGGTCACCCAGCCCCGGGTAGGGCTGGTGGCGGATGCCTGCAGAGCCGCCGCCCCCTCCCTGCCCCCTGGCGTGCCCCTCAGCCGGCCTCTTCTGCACACAGGTGAAATCTGTCAGCCACGACCTGGAGCAGCTGCACCGGCTCCTGCAAGTGGCCCGGAGCCTGGTTCGGAACCCACACCTGTGCTTGGGGCCCTACGTTCGCTCCCTGGTAGGCAGCGTCCTCTACTGCGTCCTAGAGCCGCTGGCTGCCTCCATCAACCCCCTGAATGACCACTGGACTCTTCGGGATGGCGCGGCCCTCCTGCTCAGCCACATCTTCTGGTAGCCACTGGGCCTAGCCCAACGGAGGGGGGCTGCCACAGTGCCGAGGGGGTTGTGGTGGGGGCGGTGGAAATGTTTGGCTTCGAGGCCCTATGTTGCGAGGTCAGGGAGCCTCTTTCCATTAGAGCTTTCCGGTCGCTGCGCTGTGGCACCTTGGGGTTGTATAAATGGATGGCGACTATGCCAAGGGCTTGGTCCTTCAGCCCTTTGGGTAGTCTTCAGTCACCTGAACAACGGGCCACCTTGTTTGCTTACCTCAGTGTGCCAGGCCACCGCCATTTTCTCTGTGTGCCCTGACTTGAGTCCAGTTGGGTGGCCCCGTGCCTCGTTCTCCTCTCTGACCGAATGCTGCGCCCCTAGGACCCATGGGGACCTGGTGAGCGGCCTTTATCAGCAGATCCTGCTCTCCCTGCAGAAGGTCTTGGCAGACCCGGTGCGGCCTCTCTGCTCTCATTACGGGGCTGTGGTGGGGCTGCATGCCCTTGGCTGGAAGGTGAGGACCTGGCCTTTCCCCACAGACAGAGCCACGGAGCTCCCATTTGTAAATAGAACAATGGTATTTGTGTGTCTTTTCTCATAAAAATGGTCTATGCTTGCCGTTCCCTTGTATAGAGTTCTTGCCTGAGGCCAGGCTAGTTGGTAGCCTGACTTTCTGAAGATCAGTGTCTTGTGCTTTCACAGGTCCTACGTGCCAAGTACTAATATATCTCCACTTCGTGAATCCCTGCCCATACTGTGCTAATCGTGTTAAGGAACTATCCCTCAATTCCTCTTGTACTGAGTATTTTTTTTAAGCTTAGTTTTAGGAATCCCTGTACCCACCATGGGGAACTCATGACCCCAAGATCAAGAGTTGCACACAGTACCCACGGAGCCAGCCAGGTGCCTCAGTCTTTTGGGTTTTTAATGTGGATCATATGGCAAATATAAGGACAGCTTTATTTCATCTTTTCTAAAGCTAATGCCTTTAATTTCTTTCTGTTTTATTGCTAGGACTGTTAGTATCATTTTACATATAATGATAAGGGGCATCCTTGTGTCATTTCCAATTTTTTTTTTTCTTAAGATTTTTATTTGAGAGACACACAAAGAGATAGTGACAGAGAGCATGAGCACAGAGGAGAGGGAGAAGCAGGCTCCCTGCTGAGCCCAGGGAGCCAATGCGGGACTGGATCCCAGGACCCTGGGATCATGACCTGAGCTGAAGGCAGACACCATCCAACTGAGCCACTCAGATGCCCACTTGAGAGAAGTGCTAATATCCTTCCCACTTAAGGCTGACGCTTACCTTGTGTTTATTGGTGACCTTTCTCAGATAAACTACTTAATACTGCTTTATATTCTTGATTTTATTATTTATGTTGAACTTTTATCAAATGCTTTTTCTGTATTTTTTTATTGATCCTAAGGTTTTTGTGCTTTTATCTGTTAATGTGACTAACTGTATTTATGGATTTAAAAAGAAAATTTATTTATTGAGAACACTTGCACACTCAAGAGCAGGGGAGTGGGAGGGGGTGGGGAGGGACAGGCTGACTCAAGCAGACCCTGCGCTACATGACCCCAAGATCACCAAGTGGAAACCAAGAGCCCAACTGACTAAGCCACCTAGGCTCCCGTTTATGGATTTTTAATAGTAAACCATCATTACATTTCTGTGTATATACTCAATAGACTAATATAATAGTATAGACTTAAAAAAATCTAAATCTTTTATTGGAATAGAAGGCATTTTTTGTATACTTTTGGGCTTACTAAATTTTAAGCTTTTTTTCTGTATTCGCGAGTGAAATAAATCACAAATTTCTTCTCTTGTACTGTCCTTGTAGAGTTTTATTATCAGGGCTACACTGACTTCATAGACTGAGGTACTGTGGGAGCATTTCTTGTTTTTCTAAGATTGAGATGCTCTTTTCTTGAATATCTGTAGACTTGGAATATCTGTAGACTGAATTTAGCAATGATTTTATTTCTGGTTAGGTACCTACTATGGTTAGAGAATTATTCAAGTTTTTATAGCTGAGTCAGCTGTAAGTTCTATTTCTTGAGGAACTTGACCATTTGTTAACATTTTCAAATCTTCAGGCTGTGGATGACCAGCCGGAGAACTCCCACCCAGCAAAGCGTGGAAGGGAGGTCACCTCCTCTCTGTGAGGTCTTTTTTTTTTAAGATTTTATTTATTTATTTGACAGAGAGATCACAAGTAGGCAGAAAGGCAGACAGAGAGAGAGGGGTGGGAAGCAGGCTCCCCAAGGGGCAGAAAGCCCGATGTGGGGCTCGATCCCAGGACCCTGGGATCCTGACCTGAGCTGAAGGCAGAGGCTTTAACCCACTGAGCCACCCAGGCACCCCTCCGCTGTGAAGTCTTAACTTGATACATAATCAGAGACCCCGTCTCTGATCAGTTGTTTGTTTTTGAGCAGGTGGTTTGAACTGAGTCCCAGTAATAGTTGGCAAATTAAATGTTTCTAGCCGTGGGCATTACTCACGCCCTCTTAGCCCCTTTCATACAGGTCAGTGATATTTGGGTCACTTTATATTGTCTTTGTACCTGACCTTTATCGCCAGTGCTTAGCAAAGGCTTGGGTATAGAGTGGGTTCCAAATAAATGCTGGTTCAATATGCCAGGCTACATGGGAAAGGGGACTTGAGAGGCCATAAGCAACAAAGAAGTGCCTACTGTGTTCCTTCTCTCCCTTCCAGGCCGTGGAACGAGTCCTGTACCCACACCTGTCCACTTACTGGACAAATCTGCAGGCAGTGCTAGATGATTATTCCGTCTCTAACGCCCAGGTTAAAGCAGATGGGCACAAGGTTTATGGAGCCATTCTGGTGAGTACCTGCCCCTTCCAGCCTCCCTTCTTCCCTGCTTGAGCTCAGCAGCTCACCTGCCTTACTTCGGAAAACTTAATGGGCCCCGGTTCCTCCTAGTTCTTGCCTATCCTGGTCCCTCTGCTCTTGCAGGTGGCTGTGGAGCGACTGCTGAAGATGAAGGCCCAAGCGGCAGAGCCCAACAAGCGCGGCCCAAGCGGCAGGGGCTGCAGGGGCTCGGACGACCTCCCTTGGGACAGCCTCCTTCTGCAGGAGTCTCCCTCCGGGGGCAGCGCGGAGCCAGGCTTTGGGTCTGTCCTCCCGCTGCCGCCAGGAGGCGCGGGGCCGGAGGACCCTTCCCCATCGGTGACCCTGGCGGACATCTACCGGGAGCTGTACGCCTTCTTCGGGGACAGCTTGGCCACCCGCTTTGGCACCGGTCAGCCCGCACCCAGCACTCCGCGGCCGCCCGGGGACAAGAAGGAGCCGGCGGCCGCCCCGGACTCGGTGCGGAAGATGCCGCAGCTGACGGCCAACGCCATGGTCAGCCCGCAGGGCGACGAGAGCCCCCGCGGCGGCGGCCCCGCGGCAGCCTCTGCGCCCGCCGCCTCCGAGAGCCGGCCGCTGCCGCGCGTGCACCGGGCGCGGGGGGCGCCCCGGCAGCAGGGGCCCGGCGCCGGCACCCGCGACGTCTTCCAGAAGAGCCGCTTCGCCCCGCGCGGCGCCCCCCACTTTCGCTTCATCATTGCCGGGCGGCAGGCCGGGAGGCGGTGCCGCGGGCGCCTCTTCCAGACGGCCTTCCCCGCGCCGTACGGGCCCAGCCCGGCCTCGCGCTACGTGCAGAAGCTGCCCATGATCGGCCGCACCGGCCGCCCGGCCCGCCGCTGGGCGCTCTCGGACTACTCGCTGTACCTTCCGCTTTGAAGCCGCGCGTCCCCGCCCCCCCCGTAAATAAAGCCCGGCGTCGGAAGTGACGTCTCCGCGCTCGCGTGCCGCGCCGGATGAGGCGGGACTTGGGCGGTTGGCTTCCTGGTGGCGGGGGCGCCATGGCGCTGCCCTGGCTGCAGCGCTTCGAGCTCTTGCTCTTCACCGCCGCCTTCCTGTGCGGGGCCGTGGCGGCCGCGACGCTGACCCGGACCCAGGTGCGGGGCGGGGCCGGCCTGGGGGTCGGGGAGGTGGGCTGGGGATGTTGGTGCTGCTGTCTGGGCCGGCCCGGTCCCGTCGCGCTGTCCCTCGGAGCCGGTGGGCCGGGTGAGGCCCGGCGGGCGCCGATCACACTCTGGCTTCTCCGGCCCGTGTTCTGCTTCACAGCCGTTTCCTCGCCGCAAGGACGAGTCCTCAGGAGTGACCGACAGCACCAGACATAGCCCGGCCTGGTGGCTCCGGCTGCATAACCTTACCCTAGTTCTGCAGCAGAATTCGGTCCAGGCCCTGCCTTCATCCTTTAAATCACGGTTGTGCCGAGCTCCGCTAGAATAAAGCCTAGGGTAGCGGAGATGACCAGGCTACCGCAGGATTGCAGCCCAGTGTGTGTGAATGACAAAACAGCCATGTAGAAAACCCCCACCGAAAGCCCAAGGGTTTTCCCACCCAGGCGGTCGTGTTCGTAGACACAGGGTCATGTAACCCTATGAATATGAAGTAGGCACTATTAGATTTTTGGTTTTTTTACGGATGAGAAAACATCGGAGATAGCCGAAGGCTACACAAGTCCTGGTTTTACTTTAGGATTTCTGCAGAGGGGAGACCAGAACTTGTGAGGCATCTCCGAAGCTCACTGTCCTTTATAACCACCGCCTATTTCCTGATCCTTCTGGCCACAGCAAGTTTGACTTCCCCAGCAGGCCCTCTCCATCACTCTTGGCCCAGAAACAGGAACTGACAGTGCATCTAGAACTTCCTAGGGTGGCCCTCTCCTAGAGTATCCCTCACACCTGCTATGAGCCTGCCCAGAGGCTCTAACCAGACATCTCAGCAGCTTCTCTTCACAGGGCTCCTTCAGTGGCCGCTGTCCCCTGTATGGTGTGGCCACCCTGAATGGCTCCTCCCTGGCCTTAGGCCAACCCTCAGCCCCATCCCTCTGCTACTTTGTGGCTGGGGTCTCTGGTCTCCTGGCCCTCTACTGTCTCCTGCTTCTGCTCTTCTGGGTCTACAGCAGCTGCATCGAGGACTCGCACAGGTGACTGCCCTACCCTGAGGGCCAGGGGCTGAGGTGGGAGAAGTTCCATCTCACCCACAAGGCTGGTTCTCTACCTCCTCATAGAGGCCCTATAGGGCTCTGCATAGCAGTGGTCATCTCAGCTACAGCCATCTTCCTGGTCTTAGTGGCTGCCTGTATCCTTCGATTTGGCACCCGTTCTCTCTGCAAATCCATCGTCTCCCTGAACATTACAATTAGGTAATGGAAGAGGGAGGGAACCCTGGCTGGGGCTGACTGCCTTGTGTCCACAGTGGGGAGCCTATAACCCCCTCTCTGTCCCTGTCAGTTGCTCTCATCTTGAAGGGCACCTGGGCATGGGAGTGTTGGGCTATGTCCCGCCCTTTCTCACCACCGTCTCTTTGACCTCGCAGCTGCTCTGAAGCCCAGAAAATTCCATGGACACCCCCTGGAACCGCCCTGCAGTTTTACTCCAACCTACACAATGCAGAAGTGAGGTCCCGGGATATGAAAGACTGGGTCGAAACCCAAGGATTCACAGATTCCTGTCAGCACCTGTAGTTGGAAGGGTGCTCTCCAGTGAGAGGCTGTGAGGGGCTGAAGGGCTTTCAGCCTGACAGCGAACCCAGAAGAGAGGTTTGTGGGTGGAACTGGATTTGAGCTGGCCACACTCCTCACACTCCTGTTCCTGTTTCCCACAGACCTCTTCTTGGGTGAATCTGGTGTTGTGGTGTGTGGTCTTGGTGCTTCAGGTGGTGCAGTGGAAGTCCGAAGCCACCCCATACCGGCCTCTGGAGCGGGGCGACCCTGAGTGGAGCTCTGAGACAGATGCTCTCGTTGGGCCACGCCTTTCTCATTCCTGAAGAGGAACCAAAGAATGCTTCCTGCAGCCAAAGACTGCCCAAGTGCCTACAATCCTGCTGTCCCCTCCTGGCCCTGTTTATGCTGGGAGCCTGTTTTCCCTCCACGAGGGAAACATGATGATAGGCGCCCCCCCACTTCTCTTCCTACAGCTTTTTGTACCAGAATATTATATTACTTTCTTCCTTCCTCTTGGTACTGAGTTCTTGGTGTTTCAGCACTGTAGACAGATGGATGGGAGGACAGAGCTCAACAGACATGGAACAAAAGGCAGAGGTTCTGTCAGTTGCCCTTGGGATGACTACTCTTTTATTTGCTGTTCATGAACCTTGGGTGCCCTTGTGTCGTGACCCTGACTGTCACCTCATCTCAAAGGTTCAGTTTTTAGTCCCCTCTGGGAGGGGTGAGCGACCCACGGTGGTTTCTTCACACGGTGGTTTCTTCACAAGCTGCGGTAGGCACCCACAGTATTGTCAAAGAGTTTTGTGTTGGGGAAGTGTCCAGCTCTGTCCAAGAGAAAGTAGAAGCGCCGGCCTTTGATCTTCAGAGGCAGCATAGCAGGGACTTCACCACGGTGGGCCATGCAGGATACCTGGTTCAAAGGGACGGTGAAGTGAGCACCCATGCCAAAGGGGGCATGAGTGGTGAGGGTCACCTGCTTTCCTCCAGCCCGCAGCGTCACTGAACGCACAGAACGGAGGGAGAAGAGAAGACCAGCGCCGAGTACCAGGGTACCTGCAGGAAGACCAAAGTATGGGGTGAGGGATTTCTGCTGAAGAGCCACCTTCACGGTGCCCCCAAAAAGTTGCGATGACAGTCACCATTTACCGAGTCCTTCTACCCGACTCTTGTGTTCATCCTTCCTCCCCAACAGCCTTCGAGTACACCGCCGTTTTAAGGACAAGGAGACGGGTCCAGAGCGGTGAAACTGACCAAGCTGGCAGGGTGAGGGGCACAGCCCCCCCCAGGCCTGTCCGAGGGCTTGGCTCGGGGGCCTCCAACTCCACCGTGGCCCGGCCCGGAAGGTCAGGAGCCCCGCACTGTGCTTGCTGGGGCAGGGAGGGTCGTGTCCAGGTGCCCCACTCCCCGTGGAGGGAAGCCAGCCCACGCCTTACCTATGGCACCGCAGCCGACCGCCAGGCCGTAGCGCCAGAGAGCGGAGCGCAGGTCCAGGCGGCCGCGGTCTGCGGGCTCTGCGTCTGGAGGCGGGGGTCGGGCCAAGGCTGCCACGGCCAGGGAGGCCCAGAAGACGCCCTGGCCGGCGCAGAACAGCCCGAGGACGGCGAAGAAGCGGCCCCGTTCGTGCTCGAAGAGCAGGACATCCCGAGGCGGAGCCGCGTCGTGCAGGGACCGCAGTGCGACGAACACCCGCGCAGACCACCGCCGCCCAAGTGCCGCCATGAATCCAGGCAGCGCCGCTTCCGGGGCGGGACTTCCGGCCGACAGCCCCGCCCCCGAGCTCAGCGGCCCCGAGCCCCGATCCGCCTCGGCCCCCAGCGCCCCCACCCGGCAGCGTCTCGGCAAAAACAAAAACAATGTAGCACGAGGGGACACAAAATACAATATCACTCTTTTATCTTAAAAAGTAGGGCGGGTTCTGGGGTTAAGTACACAAAGCACCTAAGTCCTTCGGGGAGTTTAGTGTCAGTTCTACAAAGTAAGCTTTGGCTTCCTGGCACCAGTGAGGCTCAATCTTCCAGAAGGCAGGTGAGGAGAGGGATCCAGCAGCCCTTCCTCTTCGGTCACAGTCACGGGGTGGCCTTAGGGCCAGAGAGGAGGAGACAACAGCCACGACAAGAAGACATCAATATCCAAGGGCTATTTTACAGGGGCTTCTTCTGGGGCAGGTCTACAGATCACTTCATAAACGCCACTTCTGGGATCTCGCCCTTGGCCTTAGGAAAAAAGAAAAGGTCAACAGAGCCAACCCCTTTCATCCCCCTCATTCCCCTTGGCTGGCTTGACCCTCTCAAGGCCCAGAGATCCCTGGTCTTTGTGCTGTTGAATTCCCAAAACTTACCTTGAGATGAGTAAAGGCCTGGGCAGATCTGGTATAGTCCCAGTTGTTGTCCTGAAGGCACCTGGAGTGGGGGAAGAACAGGCAACCCAATCAGAACCAAAATGCACTCACCCTGCTCACTCAACACCTCTTCACAATCCTTCCCAGAGAAACACTCACCCCTGTGTGCCAAAATTACATACATTCTTGCACTGTGTATTACAAATGAAAAATAAGTAAAAATTCAAATGTCTATCACTGGTCTACTGGATACAAAAGATAAGCAGCTATCAGGAGACTAAGGTAATTTTTATAACGACAGGGTAAGACGTTCATGGGATAAACAAAAAAGTAAGTTGCAGAACTGTAAAAATGTTGCTATGCTGATTTAGGCACAGGCCACATATTTTTTACGGGCCATATTTATAAATTTTGGCTTTTAAAATGTCAGGAGCCCTCATTCACTGCCACCCCCCCCCCCCAAAAGCCTCCGTTTACCGTGACTCCTACACATGCCCAGCACTCACTTCTGGGACCACTCAAGGTTCATGCCAGACTGGGTAGAGAACGCCTGCAGCATTTCCTGCTGCTCTGGGGACAGGGTGGGCACTGGGCTGGAGGAAGGGGTGGGTGCAGGCATGGCGAAGGCTCTCTGGATCTCATCGGAGCTGGCATTCCGCACAAATAGCTCGTCATTTACGATGCACAGCCTTTGGGACAGAAAGCGCTTTAGACAGCTGGACAGACAGCCAACCTCAACTTCCCAACATCATTCCTGTTCTCACACTTGATACTTTTATAATACTTGACACGTTCTTTCAATACCCACAAAATTCCCCTCCCCACTGGTGGTCGCCTTTTATCATTTAGGCCCCTTCCCACAGAACCCATGTGTGGGGGCACACGCCAAACATGGACTTGGAATTACACACTCTTCCCCAGCTCAGGACAGTTCTTATCCCCATGGATCTTCAAGACAGAACAACGAAGGAAACAGCTTATGCTCGTTTCCCGATGAGGAAACCTGCTCTTCACTCGACGTGGCGCAGCCAGGATGAAAAACCCAGACATGACTCCAGAGCTGAGCTCACGGCCGTGAGAGCCTCCTCCTGATGCCCCCTTGCCTTTCTGAAATTCTGAAAATATCCTGAGGACTTGCTCCCCTTTCACGTCCCCCACCAGTTCCCACATGCTGGCCACGGATTGAGACTGCGACCCCATGTGGTAAGTCCAACTCTTACCCTGAGTTACTGGCAGGAACAGCGACAAACGTCCGGGTGAAGGCTCGCAAAGAATCCCGAGACTTTCCGTCCACTGTAACGTCAACAACAACAACGACCCCTCAGAACCAGCTCCACATTAGGTTTACTGAAAGCTTCTCAATGCTGGTCTTACTCAACACAGCTAAACTGAAGCAGACCAGACAGATGACCACGTGTGTACAGGAGAGCAGAGGGGAAGAGGCGTGTCAGAGGCCAGGGGGAACCACCACCAAGTAGCCCACCAGGCCCGTGTCAGGCGCCCCTCAACCCCGACTCCCCAGGGCAGAGCTCTTACCAACCCCCTTCACAAAGAAAGAATGTAAAGCCTGGAGATAATGTAAGTTGCCCACACAGCCATGGGCTCAAGGCTGGAATAGAAGCCCAGACCTGCCTGACCCCAGAGTCTGTGTCCTCCTAATCCTCAAGCTTTTCCCATTTCCCCGACGGGAAACACAGGTGAAGGGAGGCTTCATGAAGGTGGCTTGGGGGCGGAACAGGAGGAGGTCAGGGACAGAGAGGGAAGGCAGCTCAGAGTGCCAAGGAAAAAAATCTCACTGTGGGAGGGCCCACTCTGCAAACTCAGGACCCCAAAGTTCTTACCTTCTTTGAAGACCCCGTTGACAGAAAAACACAGCAACGTACTCTGGAAGAGAAAAGGCATCAGTCACCATGCAGGCTCCCAGCCAACGCCCGAGGCCCCCAGGCCCGGTAAGTGCCTCTTCCTTCAGTTCCGGCTTTTGTGGGGAAGAGACACGTGCTTACCGTCTGCGCGCTTATGTCTACCACAAAGGAGTTGACGTCGTGCTGAGTTTTAGGCAGCTCATTGAGGAAGGCCACGACGTTAAGTCGTGTGTGCTTCAGCAGCCGGAACCGCAGGGCTGTGGGGGAGGAGAACCCAAGGTCAGGGGCCGCCACATGCTGCTGGGCCCTGTGTCACAGTCCCGCCCAGCCCCGTTCTCATGCTGTTCGGCTCACACCACGCACTTACTCGGGTCTTTGAGCTTCTTCACGTTCCTGCTATCCTTGAAGTACTCGGCCAGGTTGCTTCTAGAGGATTAAGTGGAAAAGGAGGCCCGGGTCAGAGCAGTGTGCGGGCCAGCAGGGGCTCGCAGGGGCTCGTGTGCGTGGTCCGGGGCAGGCGGCGGGTGGGGATACTCACCGGGCAGGGTTCTGGGGGGTGAAAGGGATGCTGAGGGAGCAGCAGGCCCCATCGTGGTAGGCATCCAGGAGCCGCTGCCGGTCCCCAGAGTCGTACACCGCATAGTACCTGTGCAGAACACAGAAGGGGAAGTCTGACTCCCAGTCTGGCTCCCCAGAGTGGACTGTGCTGCGCCCTGCCCACCGCTCCCCAGCCTCGGGGCCTGCTGTATACTTACTGCTGCAGGAAATGCAGGACCAGACTCTTCAGGGTCTCTGTTCCAAAGTAGCTTCCCTAGAATCACACAGGTATCAGGACCACGTAACCAATCCTCTCCTCCAACCCACGTTCTAACTCTGCCCCCTTCCTACCTTGCAGGGCGGTAACATCGTGGGGGCTTCGACATCAAAGGCAATTGGCGGGGGTAACTCATGGCCATCCTGCAGGAAGAAGTGGAAGTCGGCAGTGTGACCACACGGAAAAGGCTGCATGAGTAATGAGATGGGCGAACGAGGAATGAGGGCTCAGAGATCAAGTGTCAAGGACATGTGCAGAAGGTCCAGGAATCCAGAGAGGCAACTTTTGTCTGTGGGCCTCTTTCTGAAAAGGATCATAGCCTTTGCCAGATCCTCAAAGGGCTCCACGTCTCCAGATTCATGGTCATACAAACACACGGGAGGCGAGAGCTTCTGGGTGGGAGAGCCTGTGCTCGTTAGAAAAACCGTAACGGGCACCCGGGTGGCTCGGTGGGTTAAGCGGCTGCCTTGGGCTCAGGTCACGATCCCAGGGTCCTGGGATCGAGCTCCACATCAGGCTCCCCTTACTCTGTGGGGAGTCTGCTTCCCCCTTCTCCCTCTGCCTGCCACTCCCCCTGCTTGTGCACGCATGCTGTTAAATAAATAAATCAAATATTAAAAAAAAAAAAAAAGAAAGAAAAGAACAAAGATCTACAGACTTACCAAGCGTAATAATTTGGGAAATCGTTCTCGAATGGCGCTGTCAAAAACGGGACACAAGTAAGTGATGCTTCAGAGCCACCGTGCCTCCTGAGCTGCTCTAGGAGCAAATACTCCCTTGCCCAAGGGACCGCCCATCCCATCCTGCTTGTCCTCTCACTCCTCCCCAGCCTCTGAGCCCTGGGGAAAGAGGCCCCACTCCCCACCTCACCCGGGGCACCCAGAAATGACTGCCTTGAAGGCGGACTCTCTTCTTGCTGCTTGACCCGAGCGCCACAAGAGCAGCACTCCCAGCCCAGGCTTTAAGCCAGGACCTCCTTCCCCTCCCTGCCCCCCTTACCTTCCACCTACTCACCTGTGCAGCCCCGGGAGGAGGGAATGGGGTGGGAGCCCAGGGGCTCCGCTGCCTCAACAGGTATCCATCAGTTCTGCCCGGTCTGGCCGTGGCCAAGACCAGAACACACCACAGGGATGGCACAGGATGTTGGGGCAGGGAGATGAGCAAGGCGGGGTCAGGAAGAGGGGAGGTGAAGGAAGAAGACAAGGACGGAAAAGAGGAGGAACAGAGAGAAGGCAGGACGGGGCCAGAGCAAGGGAGAGATGAGGAGATGGAGAGGAGCAGAGAGTAAGAAGAAAGAGAAAGCAAAGCAAAGGCGAAAGAACTGTAGAAGGCAAGGAGGCATCCCAGAAACAAGGAAGAAAAAGGGAAGAAGACACCCGACACAGCCTTCTCCTTCGGCTGCCCCTTGCCCCGTGGTCCAGGGTACAGACGGGAAACAGGTTCTTGCTGCCGCCGGAGGGCACATGCTGTTGGCCAGGTCTCGGTCTGGTACCTGGGTCCCGATCTCAGCTGGGCGTGGGAAGCGAAGCAGCCATGGGGGCAGGAGACCTCCCTCAGAAGGGGTGAGGGTTCAGGCCCCTGCAGAGTTGGGGGGGTGAGGGTCTGCGCCCCACCTCTGTTGGCCCCCAAGTTCTCTCCTGATGGCCCCTCTGCGACTGTGCCTGTCTTAGGTTGTTCCTTCCCTGAGGAATCTTACCCGTCTCTGGCTAACCAGCCATCCTCCGGGGCCAAGCAGGGTGATGTGAGGTGTGCGAGTGAGGGCGGGGCAGCGCCCCCCGAGAGGGTCAGTGCTCTGTCTCCTCGGTAGCCTACGCCCCCGTGGCCTCCACGCCCAGCGCCTGCCTTGGGCTTCCCTCGCCTACTGGCGGGGCCCTGGCTCTGGTCACATGGCTTGGGGAACCCAGGTTTCTTCTCCAGGGAGGGCCCAGCTCACAGCTCCGGGCAAGAGAGACAGTGCATGGCACCAGCTCCGAGGAGGCCTCAACCTCCGCACAAGGGGGAAAGCCCAGGCGACTGCCTTGGGCACGTGGACCATGATAAGAGTCCCTCTTGGCAAAATGACAAGAGGGCCCAGCACCAGACAAAGAAAGGAAGGCCCATCAACAGGAAGTCCCCGGAGGGAGGCCATTCTTGGTCCAGGGATACCAGGCTCTTGGCACAAGGCAGCTCCATGTATGGGACATGTATGCAAGACACCCCCGGGTCGCGGGAGAAAGCGGGAAATGCCCTTCCTGGAACAGCAGGGTGGGGAGACTCTAGAAAAGGCTGTGTTCGGGAAGAGGAAAGACCACAGAACAGCAAACAGGTAGTCAGGGGAGAAGAAAGGGAAGGGGACCTCAGGGCCAAGCTGGGACACACGGACAGACGAAGGGAGGAGCACATGATCCTCCCAAAGGACACGTGGTTCCAGCTCAGGGCTGCACATCTCCTGCAGACGGGCACTGGTCAGGGTGCATTAGCTCAGCCTCCCGGGGGGTGAAGGTCCCCAGGAGGGGAGACAGAGGCTACAACTGACCTGATGTAGGTGGACTGGTCTCGGAAGGTGTCGCACAGTGGGTTTCCATCGAGCCACAGCTCTTCCAGCTTCAGCCCTTTTATCTTGTCCAACTCCCTCTCAGACTTCAACTGTGGAGAGCAGGGGAGAAATAGAGGGCAGGAGACCCTGGTAAGGAGAGCCAGCGAGACCCCCAGCCTCGAATGCCCCTCCCCGAGCATCTGGAGCCTCCTGCTCACCCCGCCCACGACACGACCAGGCCCTCAGGTCTCACCTCATTCCCGGAGAGGTTGAGGATCTTCAGGCTGGGTGCTTTCTGCACAAGGCTGGACATGTCATCTAGCCTGTACAGCCTGTTGTTGCTCAAGTTTAAGGACAAAAGCTGTGGGCAGGGAAAAGTTGAGAGGAAGCTCCGCTGACAAAGGATTCAGAGACACACCTGCCTCCCCACCCCATCCCATCTACCCCACCCGCTTCCTCCGTCTCAAAACCGGGCAAAGGCCTCACCTCAGGGATGTTCTCCTCAATGATTCGCAGCGTAGCCGCCATGCAGCTCCTGCGGTTCAGGACGACGTCGATGTTCTGGGCCACCAAGTCTTCAGGAAGCAGAAAGGAAGGAAAGGCAAGTCTGAGAGGGCTTTCCCAGGTCGGAGTTTGCACCGAA
Source organism: Taxidea taxus jeffersonii (assembly GCA_003697995.1). Classification (NCBI taxonomy): domain Eukaryota; kingdom Metazoa; phylum Chordata; class Mammalia; order Carnivora; family Mustelidae; genus Taxidea; species Taxidea taxus. Next base: position 44,126 of record ML099595.1, read on the forward strand.
CCACTCTCAGACTTTCCCCGCCCGACAGATCTCCCCCTGGCAGCCTCCACTTCCCTGAGAAGGACCGCTACCGGCCCTACCTGGGTCTGAACGGAGCCCCTTGAGGTCAAGCGCTTGCTGGGAGCCATCATACCGTTTGCTCATGATCAGCTGCAGGGCAAGGAAAAGGGGTCGGGGGTCACTCGCGTTGTGTGGAGGGCTGGGGACGGGAGAAGGGGGAGGGCTGACGTGGAAACGCGTGACGGGAGCCTGCCTCACCTTTAGCTGCTCGACTTGTTCTGGCTTCAGTTCGTTCTGGACCGAATGCGGAGGGGCAGAGGAGTTGATGATGATGGATATCTGGAGGCCGGATGGGGAGGGCAGGGTGAATTCCAGAAAGGCCTGAGCTGGGGAGGTGGGGAACGCCCGGCCAAGACCAACCCCCAGGCAGGCCAGGCCCTTTATACATACCCTTCGGTTTTCCTGATCCAAAATCTTATAGTTGACGGCCTTCAACGCAGAGGCAGTACTGGCATCCTCAACAAAAAACTGGGCCCGTGTGTTTTCATAGTGAAACTGCATGAAGAGGAAACAGGAGCGTGAGACTTGGAGCCAGGGCCCCTCCCTGGTCCAGCTGGCCCCTCGCCTTCCTTGGTGTCCCACCAGCCATGAAGGCCTAATCTCACTCACCTCAATGGGGGTAAAAGGGACACTGCACTTGCTCTGAATCACGCTCAGGAGCCACGACTTGTCATACTTTCTGCCATAGGGAATCTAGAGGACAGAGAGAAGGGAACGCTATGTAACGAAGGCTGACCGGCACACCTATCCAGGGCTCCTTTCACACATGCCAACTTCCGCAAGATTTCCTGAAGGGCCAGTTACGAGTTTTTTACTCAAGTTAGGCACAGACTGCTTACTCTCCTTTCTGTCCATTTAAACTTAGTATTCCTCCAGAGGATAAACCTTTTTGGGTCTAACAGGTCCAGGACATGATTTAGACCTGGCCCACCCCTCAGGGGCCGTAAGAGGCCCCAAGCCCCACACTCGGCCCGAGCCATATGGAGACATTCAGAGGAGTTCCTCCGCTTCCCAAGGAGTTAATCATGTTTTCCTTTAGATGACGTCCCCCTCCCCCACCCCCATCCTGCTTGTCACCTCTACTCCTTTCCTGAACCTGCTCTTAGGTTCTAGGAGAAAGGATGGACTAGGACTGTGGAGAAAACAGCGGAGAAGATTGACTTTGCCATGTGAAAAGTAAAGACCTTCACTCAGAGCCCAGCCCTCTCTCTTCCTTGCAGCATGTACCTTCCCCAGACACTCACTGTCATCTTTTTTTTTTTTTTTAAGAGGGAGGGAGGTGCAGAGGGAGAGATAGAGAATCTCAAGTTGGCTCCACACCCAGCACGGAGACCATGACACAGGACTCAATCTCGTGACCTTGAGATCATGACCTGAGCCGAAATCAGGGGTCAACAGACGCTTAACCGACTGAGCCACCCAGGCACCCCAGACACTCACTGTAATCTTAAACCAGTTTCTCGAGGTCCCATCCTGGCTGGTGCCAGCCCCTCCTCTCTCTGGAAGAGTTCTGTCTCTTCGCACAGTAACATGAATGCGATCTCGATCGTGCCAACTGTCACCTCGACGGTTGGGTCGGGAAGGATAGGGGTTGCTGTGGGGAAGCAGAGAATAAAATGTCCACAAGCACTAGGAATGTCTTCTCAAAGGCTTCCCACACTGTTGTCAGGATTGCAGTGAAGACTGTTCAAGCATTAAGCTGACCCTGGCATCTCTCACTTTTAGAGGTGGGAAGAGAAATGGTGTGGGCAGCAGAGAGCCAGATAAGTAAGTGGGTCACTAAAATCAAACCAGATCAACTGGTCACTTACTGTCGTATTCGGGGAACATCTTGGGCATCACTCATTGCCACATCTCTGTCATCTTCCTCCAGGCGGGAAGATCGAATGCCAGACCCTCCTCTTCCAGACCTACGGTTCCCCTCACCATACTTCCACCGGAAGGGACCCCGGCCTTTCTTTCTTCTTTGGGGGAAACTAACGCGGTCATCGTGCTCTGGGGTTAAAAATGACATCGATTAGAAAACACGTTGCTGGTCCAGCTACCCTGCTGTGGCGATCACAGCATCCAGCAGCCTGTGTTATCGAATGACATATACACCGACTACGAGCCCACTTCCACACAAATTTCTGTCTGTTGAGAGAGAGAACCCTCTCTGTGGCTTAACAGCATGGGGGAAACATTACTGGAAGACAGCATAGAGCTTTAGAAAAACGAGTCAGGAACTGGAACCTAGAAAGAGGAGAAGCACAATGTGGAAGTGCGAGCAGAATGTGGACTCAGTGTGGAACTGGAAAGTCACATGAAATCTGCTTGCTCTTGGCCTCTCAAATCTATTACACCCATCTCAAAATCTGGATGGTGACCTCTCTCACTGTGAATCTCTTAAAATCAATCAATCATAATGATTACGTCAGCTTTCAATAAACAGTGCTTTCTTCCTTTGCCTACAGAGTACAAATGCCATATGGTTATAAGTATAACCAATGTAAGGGCTTCTTTAAAACTTTTCTTTTTGGCTTCTTTAAAATTCTTTTTTTTTTTTTTTTAAAGATTTTATTTATTTGACAGAGAGAAAGATCACAAGTAGGAAGAGAAGCAGGCAGAAAGAGGTGGGGGGAAGCAGGCTCCCTGCTGAGCAGAGAGCCTGATGTGGGGCTCGATCCCAGGACCCCGGAATCATGACCTGAGCCGAAGGCAGAGGCTTAACCCACTGAGCCACCCAGGCGCCCCTAAAATTCTTGTTCTCAAACTGCCACACTGAAGTTTTGGGAGTGAGCTCTTTACTTCCTTGGCCAGATATGTTTAAAAACAAAAACAAAAACAAAATTTTATTTATTAGAGAGAGCGCGCTAGCAAGCCCACGCACAAGTAGGTGGGGTGGGGCGGCAGAGAGAGGGAGAAGCTACCTCCCCACTGAGCAGAGATCCCAACACAGGGCTCTATCTCAGGACCCTGGGATCATAACCTGAGCCAAAGGCAGACACTGAACCAACTGAGCCACCCAGGCTCCCCCCAGAAATGCTTTTTTAACTCCAGAGACAACTCTTAAGATTCAGGTTCTAGTGGCAACTAGGGAGCTTAGCCAAGGGTCCTTGACTACTCTCCAGGAACAGGACCCTCTGAATGCTAGTGTAGGAATGGCTTCTCAAAAAAAGGTCCATGAGGGATGCCTGGGTGGCTCAGTCAGTTAAACGGCTGCCTTCATTTCAGTTCATGATCCCAGAGTCCTGGGATGGAACCCCTCATTGGGCTCCCCACTCAGCAGAGCCTGCTTCTCCCTCTCCCTGATGCTCTGCCTACATGTGTTCTCTATCTCTCTCAAACAAATAAATAAAATCTTAAAAAAAGAAAAAAAAAAGTCGACAACTCCCAAGGAGGTGTCCCTCGTGCCTAGCAGGCTGCAAACAATGAACCTTAAGAAATGACTACAGAAAGAAAAAGAACAAACTGAATAGCAGACACGGCTAATATTCACTGACGACTTTCTCCAGGGCCAGGCACTATGCTCCAGGCATTTGATACCAATGATCTCATTTAACATACACAAGGGCAAACTCAGGAAGTAAGTACAGTCGCTACCTTCTTAGGGAGATAGAAAAATGAGGCCTGGGAGTGGAATTCACTCAAGCTTGGTGAAGACAACTCAGGACTCAAACCTCAGCTGTCATGTGCTCCTAACCACTTCTCTGGCCTGAAACCCTGCGCAGTGTTCGGACTAGCACAGCGAGTTGATGTGGAGGTTTAAAATATTAAAGCCAAAACCAAGGCCGCAGGGGAGGCGGGGCAAGAGACTGGACGCGGTGGAAAAGGGGACACAGGTAGCCGATGAGCCTGGCACTGACTCACATCAAAGGAAGAGTCTGGCCGCCAAACTGAACTGACAGGCATCAACCACCCACAAAGTTCAAAGGAATCTCGCCGCCCCACTGCCGGGCCGCCCGCTCCGAGCCCTAGCTCCTCGCAACGCCAGGATTCCCGCGTCAAATCGCCGGGCTCCTAGCCTCGAGTGCGGCCGGACCCGCGGGTGGCCTCGCCCCCGGCCCGCGCCGCCGCCGTCCCCCGCGGACGCCCGGCCTCTCGCGGCCTCCCGCCCCGGGGCTGCGGCCTAGGCCGGCACCGCCCACCGGAGGCCCCAGATCGTCTCGCTCCCCGCCCCGAGGGCCAGCACTGACCGTTGTAGGACTTCCCCTCGTCCGCCATGGCACAGCGAGAAAGCAGGGCCGGCTCAGGCGCGGGCCACAACGCCGCCAAACGACCGAACACTCACAGACGACCCGGCCGAAGCGCTCCTACGACCGGCGCCGCCGCATTTATTCTGCGAACTGCGTCGCGCGCCGCGGACGTCCCCCTGTGGTGGGCGGTGCCGCCGGAGGAGCGCGGCTGGCTGCGCGTGCGCACTCGGCGGGCAGTCGCGCCGGGGGCGGGGTCGGCCGCTCCGGGGGCGGGGTCGGCCGCTCCGGGTCCCGCCAGAGACCTGCGCTCGCCCGGCCACCCCGGGTTTGGACCCGGCCCGCCGCACTAACTTCTTTCTTCGATCCATCACTACGCCGGCACCCCCGGGCTAGCGCTGGAGCAAAGAGCAAGCTGCAGCAGCACAGGTCTCTGAGAGGAACAGGAAAGGGGGTCGCGGGAGGGGCTTCCGGGGAAGGGGAGCCCTGGGCTTTGGAGAGGTAGTGATGGTTCGGAGACCCCTAGCGGTGAACAGCCAGTATTGAAGCCTCAGCCCAGCCCTTTGCCAGCAACCCATACGAGGCCATGCTTTCCTGTCTATAAAATGGATTATCAGGCAACAGAAAACTAGAACGTAAACCCCAAGAGAGCAGGGACCTTGACTAATTCGTGACTTTTCTTCCTCCAGCTCCTGGCTCAGTACCCTGCCTGGCATGTACCAAGAACTCAACAAACACGTGTGAAATAAATGAATTTCCGATCTATGCATCCTCCCCAAGAAGAGTTGCCGAGTCAAATGAATCGACCATTTTTCCAGCTTTGGCAACCAGTTGTCTTCACAACCTCCCCAACCCACCACCCACCACCGAGGTGCTGTGCGAGAGCTACAGCTTGTGTCAGTTGGGCACTGAGAATGCAAGCAAGACCACCTGCTGAACAGAAACCAGGGAGAGAGGAAATAGTACAATGCCTTGGCTAGAAAAGGCAGAGTTCTCCTAGACTGCCCCCGCGCCCCTCCCCAGAGTTCTAGGGCCAGCTCTCAGGAGTATGGTGATGGTTCTCTCTGTAGCTTGAACTTCTTTTGGGATGTGTGAGCCGTGGGGGGACCCCAGGAACCTCAGAATGATGTGGTGGTGGCTCCTGGCCACGGAATGTATTAGCTTCCCTGGCGGGGGGTGGGGGGGACTTTTCTGGGTAGGCTTCTCCTCCACTCTCCTGTGACTGGCTTGGATTTGGTGAGGGGCTTAGAGGGACCAAGAGCCTCGGCTGGAGCTGGGAACAAGTTCTTCACCTTTTACTCCTGGCAGCAGGCAGAGCTTCTGTGTCATCCAGCTCAAGGAAAAACGGGGGCCAGCTGGCTGGAGCATGCAGCGGAAACGGGCACAGATACTGCTGGAGATGGTCCTGAAAGTTGCCACCAATCAGGGCCCCATTCTGGGGTTGTGCTTCCCCCTCTGGAGGGAAGTTTCCAGGCTCATGAAGTGCTGCTGCACCCGGGTGTTCCCTGCCCGGAGGCAGCTGTGTGCACAGGGCCCAAAGCCTGGCCCTCAGAGCCATCAGCCCAGCCTTTCAGTTCCGGTACCGGGCAGTGCGCTCACTCCACTGGCTGCGAAGGCCCTTCGACGCTCCCACCCAGAAATGACGACATGGCTAGTGAGGCTGACAGTCTTGCTGTAATTGGGAGAAAATGGGCTGCAGCGCGTTTGGCAGATTGAGTCACCAGCAGCCCAAGTTGGGGTTGTGTAGGCAGCTGAGGGGCTCAGGGCCCCCTGCCTCACATGGTGGAGAGAGGAAGAAGAAAGAGGTCAAATTCTAACCCAGATGGGAAAGTTGGTCCCGGAGGGGCAGCTTCACTTCCGCTCCTCACTCAGGAAGGTGGGGGAAGGCCATCATCTCCCCTTGCTGCCCAAGTTTCCTTTGGAAGAGGCTGGGGAGTTTCTAAAAATCTCCTACCTAGTGGAGACAACCTCCCTGACCGGCCCCCCAGTTGGCCTCTGCTCCCTTCCAGCCACTTCAGAGCAGAGTACAAATCTGGAACTGTGTGTGTTTCGAGGGCCTGAGGATGGCGAGGGGAGGACAGGGTGGCCAGAGGCAAAGGGGCAGGGGCAGTGGCCATTCTCAGCAGTTCCAGGGAAATGGCCTTTCTCCCAAGCACCCTGCACAAGGCTCAGTGGCAGCACTGGCCACCTGCCCTCCCAAAGGGGTTCCAAACCCCCATGGGGTGCCTCAGAGCGGAGAAGGTTCAGGCAAGGAAGACCACAAAGATGATGAAGAAGACAATGAGGATAAGGAAGATTTTGACCATGAGCCACCGGTTCGAGGTGACCGACTGGAAGTACTTGAGGATCTCTGAATGGGCGGCCTCAACATCCAGCTGGGCTCCCAGCACGTTCTCGTCGATCCTGGGGATAGGGCAGAAAGAGGAGGAAACAGAAGAACATTGGATTAAAAAGACTGCTGTTGGGACGCCTGGGTGGCTCAGTTGGTTAAGCAGCTGCCTTCGGCTCAGGTCATGATCCCAGCGTCCTGGGATCGAGTCCCACATTGGGCTCCTTGCTTGGCAAGGAGCCTGCTTCTCCCTCTGCCTCTGCCTGCCACTCTGTCTGCCTGTGCTTGCTCGCTCTCTCTCTAACAAATAAATAAATAAAAGTCTTTAATAAAAATAAAATTAAAAAAATAAAAAGACTGCTGTTGAAGTAGCCTTACCAACATGGAAAGATGGTCGCAATAACGTGGGAATGAAAAGTATTTACATACATACAGTACGATCCCATTTTTGTGTATATATGCTTGTATATAGAAAAGGCTCTGGAAGGGTAATGGGAATGAGTCTTGGCTCTGGTGTGAAGATCAGCTGCAACTTATTAGCTTGTGATTCTGAGCCAGTCATTTAACCTCCAGACTCATTTCCTTCCACTGCAAAGGAGGGAAAATGAGGATAACCCCAACGCTGCATCTCCGGTTGTTGTCGGCCTCAAATGGTTAACAAAGTGCCCAGCCCACACTAAAAGCCCCCAAAATGTCAGCTATTATAAATCTTCACTTGTCCGTGTTTATTGATTTTGTCTAGTAAGTAAGACTTAATTTGTAATACGGGAGAAAATGCTCACAGACCACTGTAGTCAGGAAATCCTGGTTCTGAGTGACACAGGAAGAAAAACTTGTGATATGGACAGGAAGTCAGGAAATAGGAAAAGCCCTACTACCAGGAGAACATGTCTCTCCCAGGAACGGCATCTCTTCAGAGACGCCTGAGGAAAAGAAAACATTTCTTGGCTACCAGCGTATGCAATAATCCTGAAAACCCGATACAAACCCCGGCTCTTCCAAAGGGAGGCCCTGGGAGCAGAGACTGCAGTGAGATGTGAGGACAGAAAAGCTGGAGCCTGACAATCCAGTTGGAACAGGAAAGGAAATCCTGGGCCAGTGGCTGCAAGCCTCAGGTCCTCAGAAGGTAGTCATGAGGCCTGCGAACTACTCTCTGTCCAAATGTAGGAGCCCAAGGGTGCCTGGCTGGCTTAGTCGGAAGACCACCCCTCTCTGGGGGCACCTGGGTGAGTCAGTCCGTTGAGCTTCTGACTTTTCGTTGCAGTTAAGGTCATGATCTCCAGGTCCTGGGGTTGAGCCCCAGGTCAGCCTCCACGCTTGGCGGGGTTTCTGTTGGGATTCTTTCTCTCCCTCTGCCCCTCCCTCTGCTCACATTCTCTCGCTCATGAATCTTTTTTAAGGTTTTATTTTAGAGAGATGGCAGGGTGAGAGGGAGAGAGAGAGAATCAGAAGCAGATGCCCCGTCAGTGAGGAGCCCGATGAAGGGATTGATCTCACAACACAAGATCATGACCTGAGCTAAAATCAAGAGTCAGACGCTTAACTGAGTTACCCAGGTGCCCCAAATAAATAAATCTTTAAAAAATAAAGAGCGTGGGGGCACCTGGGTGGCTCAATGGGTTAAAGTCTCTGCCTTCGGCTCAGGTCATGATCCCAGGGTCCTGGGATCGAGCCCCACATCCTCCTCTCTCTCTGACTGCCTCTCTGTCTACTTGTAATCTCTATCAAATAGATAAATAAAATCTTTTAAAAAAAATAAACAAAGGGGACGCCTGGGTGGCTCAGTTGGTTAATCGGCTGCCTTCGGCTCAGGTCATGATCCCAGCGTCCTGGGATCAAGTCTCACATCAGGCTCCTTGCTCGGCAGGGAGCCTGCTTCTCCCTCTGCCTCTGCCTGCCTGTGCTCACTCTCTCTCTAACAAATAAATAAAATCTTTAAAAAAATAAAATAAAAATAAAAAAAAATAATAAAGAAAGAACGTGGAAGAGCATGTGACTCTCAATGTTGGGGTCATGAGTTCAAGCCCCATGTTAGATATAGGGATTACTTAAATAAGTAAATAAACTTTTAAAAAGGCTCAAATAGGGGCACCTGGGTGGCTCAGTGGGTTAAGGCCGCTGCCTTCGGCTCGGGTCATGATCCCAGGGTCGTGGGATCGAGCCCCGCAACGGGCTCTCTGCTCTGCGGATAGCCTGCTTCCTCCTCTCTCTCTCTGCCTCTTTGCCTACTTGTGATCTCTGTCTATCAAATAAATAAATAAAATCTAAAAAATAAATAAATAAAAATGTAAAAGGCCCAAATACAGTAGCCTAGACTGTACATGACGCCCTATTTGTGTCCAAGTGGCTGACTGAAGTTTTAGGTTTCCTACCTTTGGGCTGTAATTTCATTTCTCAGTGTGGGTGCAACTGTCATTTCATACCCAAGAAAGCTCATCTTGGCAATCATGAATGGCTTTGCTTAACAAAAACGCATACACAGTAAATGCAGTCTGGTGTAAGAAAGACTTTAAATGAGAGTCCATGAAAGAAAACTAACGGGAGGGAGCTCTGGCGGGGGGCGGGGAATTAGGGATCTGTGGGACACTCAGACAGTAGTGGGGAGCAAAAGACAGATATGAGGGGGCCAGAAAATGTGGCCTGAAAAGGAGAAGGGTGAAGAAGACAGGGAACAAGTTAGCACGGTGAGGAGGTTGAAGGAATGTCTTACGGAAAGAAAGTAAAAGTATAGAGGGAAGGAATCAAGCATTAAGAAGCTGGAGTCTCGGGGCACCTGGGTGGCTCAGTGGGTTAAAGCCTCTGCTTTCAGCTCAGGTCATGATCCCAGGGTCCGGGGATCAAGCCCTGCATTGGGCTCTCTGCTCGGCAGGGAGCCTGCCTCCCCCTCTCTCTCTGCCTGTGATCACTCTGTCAAATAAATAAATAAAATCTTTAAAAAAAAAAAAAAAGGCTGGAGTCTCGGGGCGCCTGGGTAGCTCAGTTGGTTAAGCATCCACCTTTGGCCCAGGTCATAATCCCAGGATCCTGGGATTGAACCCCCGCATCGGGTTCCCTACTCATTGGAAAGTCTGCTTCTCCCTCTCTCCCTCTGCCTCTCCCCTGCTCATGCTCACTCTCTTGCTCTCAAATAAAATCTCTCTCTTTTTTTTTTTTTTAAAGACTTTATTTATTTGACAGACAGAGACCACAAGTAGGCAGAGAGGGAGGCAGAGAGAGAGGAGGAAGCAGGCTCCCTGCTCAGCAGAGAGCCTGATGTGGGGCTCGATCCCAGGATCCTGGGATCATGACCTGAGCTGAAGGCAGAGGCTTTAACCCACTAAGCCACCCAGGCGCCCCTCAAATAAAATCTTAAAAAAAAGAAGAAGCTGGAGTCTCAGGGTGCTTAGGTGGCACAGTCGGTTAGGTGTCCAACTCCCGACTTCTGCTCAGGTCATGATCTCAGGGTTGTGAGACTGAGCCCTAAATTGGGCTCCCCACTCAGCCTGGAGTCTGCTAGTCTCTTGTCCTCCCCCTCAGCACTTCCCCATCTCCCCTGCACTTGTGCATGAGTGACCTCTCTCTAATAAATAAATCAATCTTTAAAAAAAAAAAAGAGCTGGAGTTTGACTGAACAGCAAGGATACATGCCCAGAGTGATGCATAGGCATGAAAACCCAGAGGATGAGAAAGTGAGTTTAAGTTAGGGAAGACAACAAAAAGGAGGTTGAATGGAGGATGACAGTAAGCCCAGGAACTGTAAAGACTATTTGACCATGATTAGGAAATCTGGAATTTTAGCTTTTGGAGTGTAAATTTCCCAAAGGCTTCATAATGACTGATAGGAGTTGGGTCACATTCAGAGGATATGGAAGCTGCTTTTAAGGAGCTCCACGTTGGGACACCTGGGTAGCTCAGTCCGTTAAGCACCTGCTTTTGGCTCACGTCATGATCGTCATGATCCCAGGACCCTAGGATCGAGTCCTGTATTGGGCTCCTTGCTCAGCGGGAAGCCTGCTTCTCCCTCTGCCTGCAGCCCCCTCTACTTGTGCTCTTTCTCTCTCTCAAATAAATAAAATCTAAAAAAAAAAAAAAAAAGGACCTCCATGTGGCCAGGTTTAGAAAATCTGACTCTTTTTTTTTTTTTTT
>RCUC01120337.1:0-26333 GCA_003697995.1 Taxidea taxus jeffersonii
AAGCCCTGACTTTCATCAGTGACCTGCCCCACCCACTCCCTTCCTGATCTTTTTCAGTTTAAACTTCTAGCCCTGTCCTCCCCTCCCATACAAGCATGATGTGTGTGTTAGTGTTTTAATTTTTATTCTTGGCAGAAGTTAAGACACAAAATGGATTTGGAAGGAGATGAAACCAGTCTGGGTATATGTTGGGCAGCAGCAGCTTCATTCCCGGAGTGGGCGGGCCGTGGAGGGGGAGGGGTTGGGGTGGGGACCAAATCTCTAAGGGGAGGGTGGGGAGCTGTCTCCTTCCCTGGTAGGGACCAAACTGAAAAAGGACCGCTTTGGGGAAGGCTGGAAGCCAGAGGCTAAGCTATTAACCCTTTGGGACATCGAAGAGACAGTTCAAGCCGAAGCCCTCTGGTCCACTATGGTATTAAGTGGCTGTGGGAGTCTGGCAGGTCAACACCTGTCCCACTTCCAGGGGTCTGTGAGCTGCTGGAGACTGCTCTGCCTTTGTTAAGGGACTCATTGTTACCATTTCAGGTGTTGATGTGCCAGCATTAAGATGTGCATGTGCTTGAAAAACCTCTTGTCTTCTGGTCACCTCCCAGGCCCCAGAAGTAGTGGTGATGGTCCCAGTCTGGCAAGGGTTACTGTGGCCAGAAGAACTGTTTAAATCCCCTTTTCTATGGTGGAGGCCATCGTGGCCCCCAGAGTAGGCATTCTTTGCAATGGTGGCCCCTCCCCTTGGATCTTTATTTCTATGTGAAGAGGAAAAAACTAGGAATCTGAAAGTCCAGAGAATATCTGAGGAAATGTGAGAGAAGCTTTAAGAAAATGCTTTACACTTTAAAATGTATTAAGATATTCCATTTTGGGGGCACCTGGGTGTCTCACTGGGTTAAAGCCTCTGCCTTCTGCTCAGGTCATGATCCCAGGGTCAGGCTCTCTGCTCAGCAGGGAGCCTGCTTCCCCTTCTCTCTGCCTGCCTCTCTGCCTACTTGTGATCTCTCTCTGTCAAATAAGTAAGTAAGTAAATAAATAAAATATATTCCATTTTTGGAATTTAAAAAAAGTTTTCAGCATTAGAATTACAAAAATTTCCTTAAAATAATTTTGTAGGGAACATTTTTATACAAAATTCTCAATTCCAGCCATGGTATCCAATGAAATCAAGGCATTTCTGATATACATTCTGAATAAAAATGGCCCCCAAATCCATGGCAGGGACACCCAGTGGTTCCCAATCTTGGCTGTACATCACAGTTTCCAGGAAAGAGTTGTGAAATACTGCTGCCTTGGCCTCCTTTCTAGATCGGGGCTTATATTTGTGTGAGGTGCTGCCCAGGCATTGGGGTATTTTAGTGTCCCAAATGATTCTTTTGGGCAGCTGGAGTTGGCAGTCTTCAATCTAAATCTTGTGCAAGAGTAGAAGGAAGATGAGGCCAGATTAAGAAGTGGAATAATTTTATTATCTCTTGCTACATGCTGGTGCATATAACTTGGATCCAGACTCAAACCACTGCTGCCAACTTTTGGATGGGATTTGGGCACTCAGACCTCAGGACTGACTCTGAGTGGGGTTGGGGACAATACATCTTTAGGAGTTGAATGCAGGGTGCATTGTGCGATCTGCCAAACCAATCCCTCCCAAAACATGGTAGCCAGTGCGTGACTCCAACTCAGGCTGACTTTGGTTTTTTTTCAGCCTTTTGCAGTTCCTTCTTTAGAAAACAGGTCATTGTGTATCTGCTTGAAGTGACATCAGGACATCAAGGAGGAACATCAAGACAAACGACTGGGGGAAGCAGATAAGCCATGGCTTTGAAATGTTTACTTAAGCAAGATGCTTAATCTCTCTGAGCCTCAATTGCTGCATCTGTAAAATGGGGATGACAGTACCACCTACTTCATAGAGTTGCTTAGGGGTTAGACAAGATAATGCCCGTACATTGTCTGACACATAGTAACTCAACAATAAGTCAAGTACTTTTCTTTGATTTATACTAAAATTGATGATTTTATTCTAATTCCAAAGATATGCCTTAATCCCATATCGCAAAAAATCTGGTATATTTATTAAGTCTTGATGACTTTTAATTACATTTACAAATCAGTTACATTAGGAAATTTTTACTTGTGGAGGAAAAAAGCAGTGTTTAAATGTTAATATGACCAACATGATAATTTCAGCAAACTAACTTCTTGATGGATATTTTATTACAATTTACTAAACAAAGTAATTTCAGACTTGTAAAGGTTAACAGAATATTAAATGGGTTTACATTTTTTTTCAATAACACTTGTCCATATTGTATGGAAGCAGCAGATCCTGGAATTAGGGAGGTGTTCCTTATAAGCCAGAGTTGTTGAATGTTAGAGAATGGTCACAGATATCTCTTCGGATATGATAATGGAGCAAAGAGCAGACTTGTAATGGCCCAGTGGGTTGTTGGGAAATGAAGTCCTCAGGTCTATGGGAAGACAAAATAACAGTGCTGAAACACTATTTGGAGGTAGCTTTTTTTTCTTTCAAATTTGTCTTTTTAATAACGAAAAATTCATAACTACATGGCTAACCACCTTGAATATTTCTGAAGCATTTAATGTAAAAAGTACAAATCCCCTAATCTTCAGAGATAAATGTTAACACTTAAGTATCTCTGACCTCTGAATAACTATATGGCACATATCATATGTAATTTTTTAAAGCATAAAAATGGAATCATGCTGTTTTACAAGTTGCTTTTGGGATATTCTCCAGGAACCTCTTAGGCCACCATTTCCCAAAGTGTATTTGATGAAATTCTCCTCACTAATGGTACTCTGAGAAAAAAGAGTAGTGTGGTCAAATAAGCCCAGGCCTGTGGTTACATAAGTCCAGATCTGTGGTTAAGTTCAGACTTCAGTGCATACTCTATCCACTTCTTGGTGATTCACGGTGCATAACAGCATATTAAAGGCTCTGAAAAGGCCTGCAGTTAAAAAATAAAAAACCTAATTAGTTTTTCTTAACATAGCATTTCCCTGAATTATTTTTGTCATCACATTTTTACATCCAGTAGATTTTTAGAAGGCCATTTTAGGCACTCTTCTCTGATCTCTCCTCTACCTATTTCTCTCTGCCATCTGTGGCGTAATCTTGTGGGATAGGCAGGAAGAAAAGAGCTCCTCCCTTCATTTAATCAGCAAATCCTTACTGTGCTCCTACTGTGTGCTGAGCACCGCGATCGCTGGTGGGGATACAGGAATGAACAAGCTAGCAAGCTCTCTGCCCTCGGAGACGTTGGCTTTCCCTCCTGTACTGTGATGGCATTAGTCACATCAGGATGGCTTGCACCTGGGAATGGCAGAGCTTCAGCAGGGGATCCTCTCTGCAGCTGGCGGAGCCTTGAACAGCAGGCTAGAATTATCCCCACCCCCGATGCTCCTGACCCTTCACCATGCTTCTCCAATTCCCCAGGCTTTGCTCCTGCTATAAATAGTGGTGCCTGACCCAGCTGGCAAGACTCCATGTGTTTGTTTTCTCTGCATGTGCCAGACCTGCACCAAGGCCACTATGCTTTACAAGTTGGGGAGAACTGACAGGAGATGGGGTCGGTGGCTTCCAGCAGAAGGCAGGGACTGACAGATGGACTGGGGCGTGCTTCAGTTCTTCAAATTGGTATTCATTTTAAATTTTCGGTGGCTTAAAAGACCTTTGTAATCGAGAAAGAGTGGGGGTGGGCTGTGGACTAAATGTGTATATTTGGGGGTCAGGGAGATGGTGAAGAAAGTGGGTTTGTATGAGGTCAGATGGGAAAGAAAGTAAACTGTCATGGTCCTTACCATCTGGAGCTGGCGGTGTTTGCTGTGTGAGCACCACGTGCACACACACGTGTGTGAGTGTGGTTCTGTCCGAGAGGTTGTGAGTGCACGTGCCCGGAGAGTGCACGTGGGGGTGTCCGGCGCCCGAGATACTACCTACTCTTAACCCTCTTTTGTTGAAATACTAGGGATAAATCTGCAACAATGATCAGACTAGTGAAAGTATTCCTAAAAGTAACCCTAAAGGGAATTATTCAAATTTCATAAGTTGCTATCATGTATTGAGCAACTACTTTGTACAGGTCATTATGCTAGATGGTTTACCAAGGTAATTTGTTTTTTCTTCAATATCCCTGTGTGTGATATTTTATTGTCCTACATCAAAGTGGTTCCTTCTAAGTTCAGGGTAAGGGTTTCTGGCTTGCAGGAAGGTCTGGGAGAGACCTTGTTCTTGTCACAGTGCAGTCAGATGCCAACCAAAGAGTGCTAGCTCCTGATTGCCGGTCTTGGCCCTGACTTCAGCAGCTTAGCCCCAAGGCTTAGCTTTTCATGTGAACGCTTCCAGATTTCCTGCCAACATGCACATAGGGGTGTGTGTGTTAGGGTTGGTGGGTGTTGGTGTCTGGGGATTGGAGCCGATTTTGCCCAGCATTTGCTTGAATCAACCCTAAAACCGGATCGACTGAGAAGCAGCCACCTGATCATCATTCATTCTGGGTCACAGAACCTGAGACTGGCTGCGAGTCCTGTGGAGGGTGTGAATATGGGCCTGGTGCCATTGGCTACTTAATCATCAGGAGGAAGAGGCACAGAAAATGATTGCAAGTGACACTTAATTGGAGTTGGTGGTGATTATGTCACCTAACAAAGTAAATCAAAGTTTTTTCAACCCCCAGAGCTTCCTGAATGCCCAGCTTCTAAGGAAGAGCTCCCTCCTTGACTAGATGACAACAGTTCTTCCTTATCTCTGCCATGACCTTTCACCTTTTGTGTCTCAGGTTGCTACTGGGTCCCTTAGCAGGTATTCGCTGAATACCTAGAACTGTTTTGGTTGCTGATGACGCCCTTGTGAATATCTTTACCATTCCTTATCCTTGAAGCCTCCATCCAGTAGCCAGGCAGATGGAAAATAGTGTGTTGGTACTTGCACAGGGGAAGTGCAGGACTCTCTAGGAGAAGAAGAGCTGGGTTCCTAACCACTGCCTGATACACAGCAGGTGCCAGGGACGTGCCTTGAACAGAAAAGAGTTTCCTCCTGTGCTGCTACTTCTCACATTTTATTCTCCACCTACTCTTTGGCAAGCCCACCCCTACCCACCTCATGCCTTTCTGGCCTGCCTTCCCCACTGAATAAAAACTACATCCTGGTGGGGGATAGGAACAGGGGTATCAGACACTCAAGCACCACCTTCCTCAATTCAAGCAAGCTTGACTTTGCAGCGAGAGCACCCTTGGGGATTCACCAGAGCCAAACTCCAAGGACCAAAGAGGAAAAGATCTTGAAAATGATCTTGGAAGTAGGTCTTTACAGCTTAGCAAAGATTCATTATGTACCTACTATATATCCAGAAGAGAGACTTGTTACCAAGTTATGGTATAGTGTGAGATGTGACAGTGACAAAGTTGAGGCTTAAGAAATCCTCATTGAGGGATGCCTGGGTGGCTCAGTTGATTAAGCGGCTGCCTTCGGCTCAGGTCATGATCCCAGCGTCCTGGGATCGAGTCCCACATCAGGCTCCTTGCTCGGCAGGGAGCCTGCTTCTCCCTCTGCCTGCCTCTCTGTCTGCCTGTGCTCTCTCTCCCTCTCTAACTAATAAATAAAAAAAAAAAAAAGAAAGAAAAGAAATCCTCATTGACCTCCTTATTAGCTTCAAGCCTCTTTCCTACCTTAATTGATCTTTCCTATCTTAATTGATCTTACTTTAATCTTCTAGAACTATGCTGGGAATGAAATTGGACAATAGAAAGGGGAACTCTTAGGACTCATGCTACAAAGGTGCTACATTGGAGGACAGATCTGTGCTGAGCAGAGCCTGAGTGTGTGTGTGTGTGCGCGTGCACACTTAAGTGTGTGACACATTTCTTTTCTCAGTCCCCTAATGCCTTTGTAAGTGGGTCTGGTTCCTTGCCTGTACTTAGTAAAAATCAGTGGCTTATCTTTGATCTTTGCCTGAGGCCATGATGCATTTTAATTTTGGAATAGTAGAAAGATGCTGTCAAAGCTGAAAGTTGACTAAGTTCCAAGTTGTTTAAGGATGGGAGGGTGCTTATACCCTCCGTCAGTGTGTGACACCTAGTGGGTACTCAGTGTGGGTTTGCTGAACTGACCTGACTTCTCCCCAAGCCTGCCCCAGGAACCTGGACTTCTCATCCTGAACTTGGGGCTGCCAGCTATATTCCCTGCTCTTGTCAGCATAAACACTAAGTAGAGAACCCTCATTTGTCTTACTGTACATCTGAGACAGATCCTGTTCCCTTTCCAGAGGATTGGGGGAAGAAGCTATTTCTGTGGTTCTGTATATGCTACAGACTGAGCAGAGCTTGCTCTCCAGTGTACTCCTGGCATATTTCCTATCTTCTCAAGCCTCCATTGCTTTCAGTGGCTACTTTCAGATAGAATCAAGTCCCAGCCTTCCCTGAGCCTGCTTAGGACAGGTAGTAAGGCTTGTGCTTACCCTCTGATCACTTAAACAGGATCATTTTCCCTTTGTCCTAGGAAATAGGACATTAAGTTGTTAAAATCTGCTGTAAATGCTGTTCAGGCCCTAGGACAGGTTTGTTTATATACCCTGTTTGTGCTGTCTACCTAGACTTTAATGAATTCCTTTTATGTGGCCTCTTGTCAACAGTGAGCATGAGAAGGTTTGGGAGTGGATGCTTCTGTTTCCTCTCTAGTCACTATGTTACCATTTTACTTCATTGTTTACTTGTACGAATATAGCCCTGGCCGTAGGCTGTAATTAGAAACAGTTAGGTGGATAGGAGCAGGTGGCTTAGTTGTAGCTTTGTTCATTCACTGACAAGGTGAGCTCCTTTCTGGAGCTGGGTTGGAAGTGGGGGTCCAAGGGATCAGGGGATTGTTTTCCTCTCTATAAACACTTTTCCGTAACTTCTGGTCCCAAAGATCTATTGTCTGATGGGGATCTTTACCCTTTTCTCTCTGAACATGTAGAGACATTATGGAGAAATTATGATCATTATCATCATTACCATCATCAAGAGAGTGCAGAGAGAGGGCATAAACAGGGTGAGGGAGAGGTGGTGGGGAGCAGCTATTAGCTTAAGTGATATAAATGTGGACTCCAGTTGGGTAGAGAATAAGAAGGCTAGAAAGTAAGTCTTGCTGGAAACTCTGGAACACTGTAGCATTCTCTGTGGATCTCTTGTCCCATGGGGCTATTGTAAAGTTCTGTAAAACACTGTGTAGAATGTAGGTATTACTGCCTTTTTTTTTTTTTTTCAACAAAGAATATTTCTCGGACTTCTGAGGCATGTGTGTAGCACAGCAAATCTGCTCAATTTTTTATAGCACAGAAGGAATAAGCAAAAAGATGGTATCACTTGTGTCTGGAGTTCTTAAAATGCAACATCTCGAAGTCTTAAACTACATTAATCTAAAAGCCCACTCGGTGGCAGTGGCACAAAGCTGCCTTCTACCAAGGGTAGAAGTGACAGAGCTCCTATCTAAACCCAAGGCTCATGGCTTTTCAGTACCAGATCCCGCTGGGTTTCAACATTGTCACTTAGCAGAAAAGCACATCTATAATAAAAATTTGAGATGCCCCCTGAAATCCTCATATGGTAAAGCAATGAGAAGAGTTTTGATAACCTCCTTCTCCATCTGTAAAATGTGAACAATAACACTCCCTTTGTTGTGAAGATTTAAAGTGATCGGGGCACATGAAGCCCCCAGCTCTGGGCTTGGCAAAGAGTAGGAGTTCAACATAGTTAGCTGCCTTTCCCACATCTCTGCTCTCCTCCCTCTTCTCCTCCTCATGCTTTCTCTTCAGGCCTCAACCCATCCTTCTCTTTCTGATGCAACAGCTTTCTTATTTCTCCTTCTCTTGTGCCTCTCTGCCTGTCTCCTTCTACACTGGCCTCAAGCTTGGGGTCATATTGATGTTGGCCAGTTAATACATACAGTATCCTCCTAGATTAGATTCCTTGCGGATCAGTGGCTGCAGGAAGCCAGAGGTCTCAGGCATAGTAGGGTGTTTGCTTTGGAAAGAGAGATAAGAAAGAAAACAAAGCAAGTCCTTGAATGAAGCTCCAAGCCATTGGAACCTCTGCAGAGGCACTGACTTCTGTCCTGGGACTTGGCCCTCCCCTCCAGGGCTGTCCACACTGATCTAAGGACCATCTGGTTTTGAAAATAAAGGCTATGGTTCTAGTCCTTTGCCCCTAGAAAAACCTGGTGGTTCCACCACTGAAAACTATCTTTCTCTGTGCGTCCCTCTTATAGATCCAGGGCCAGATGAACAGTCCTCCATCTCAGATTTTTTTATCTGGAAAACCCTTCAGTTTGGCAAACCTCGGCTGAGCCCTTGTGATGTGCCAAGGCTTTTTAAGATGCTGGGGTTACCAAGATGAAGTTAAGAAGCTAGGCTTCAGGAAGTTTACAGTCAGGGGTCAGAGGATAGAGATCAGAGGTCCATCACAGACTCACACATGATCAAACACATAAATTATTGTGGAAATGTGATAATAGATATGCGGAGCACTGTGGAAACTGGGAGGAGGAATAGTCACTGGAGGCATCATACGGTGTCACGTGAGGTAAGCTTTGAAGGTTAATTAAGAGTTCCTCTGGTGGAATGAAAGGAGAGGGGCAGATGGTTCTGGCAGAAGTGAGGATGTGAAAATGCAGCTTGCCCGGATTTTAGGGCTTGTGGGAGGAAGATCTGGGAAAGGTTGAAGGCAGCCCAGTTATAAAGGACCTGGAAGGTTGTGCAAAGGAGTTTGGACCTTACTTAATCATACTCAGTTGGGGAGCTGTGGAAGGTGGGTCAGTTAGCTCCTTAGCTTGTTTGTTTTTAACCAACCTCAAAAGGGGGGAAAAATCACTCCTTCCTTCCTTCACATTTTCAAGTCAGCTGCTTTTGTTTCCTTTCTAGGCCTCAGCCAACTGCTTACATGCTTTTTATAAAATGAGATCTATGTTTTTTTACTTAACCTCTTTTACATATTTTTCATGTTTCTACCTGATCTTTATAATTACCATTTTAATGGCTGCATAATAATCCATCAGTTATTATGCTATAATTTATTTAAAGCAGTAGAGTAAAAGGACCAAAAAGGTTTTAAAGGTGGAAGCTGTTCAAATCCCGACTCTGATTTACCATCTGTGTAATCCTGGACAAAATATTTAATCACTCTAAGGTTTAATTCATTTATAAAGTGTGTCAATCATAAACCTACCTTGCCGGGCCATTGTGAAGATTGTATCAAATTAGATGAATTTTGAATTATGGCCTAGCACTTATTCAATGAGTGGTGGCTGCCTACATATCATCTTTACTGATTGGCTGAGCTTGATGTTCTAGAAGAAAGGTAGGTGTTGATGTGTGGATTAGATGGGGGGGAGGAGAGCTCAGGGAGCCACAGAGGCAGCAGTAGTCGCCACTAGTCCAGGCGACTGTTCTGAGTATCTAAAATGTGGTCCGTGTGAATTGGGATGTGTAGTAAACATAGAACACACACTAGGTTGAGAAGACTTAGTATGAAACAGAATATAAAACACCTTGTTAATAATTTTTATATTAAGTATACATTACATGTTATTTTGGATGTACTGTGTTAAAAGATTTTAAAATTATTTTCACTTGATTTTAAAATGTGGCTACTACAGGGACGCCTGGGTGGCTCAGTTGGTTGAGCAGCTGCCTTCGGCTCAGGTCATGATCCCAGCGTCCTAGGATCGAGTCCCACATCTGACTTGCTCGGCGGGGAGCCTGCTTCTCCCTCTGCCTCTGCCTGCCTCTCTGTCTGCCTGTGCTTGCTCTCTCTCTCTCTCTATAACAAATAAATAAAATCTTTAAAAAAAAAATGTGGCTACTAGAAAACTGTAAATGAAGTATGGAGCTTGTATTGAGTTTCTCTGGCTGCTTTGAGTCCCTATGACTGATCACATACAGGAAAGACAGGAGGTGTAGGTACATTTGAGTGTGTGTGTTTTTTTTTTTTTAAGATTTTATTTATTTATTTGACAGACAGAGTTCACAAGTAGTCAGAGAGGCAGGCAGAGAGAGGAAGAGGCTCTTCCGCTGAGCGGAGAGCCCGATGTGGGGCTCGATCCCAGGACTCTGGGATCATGACCGGAGCCGAAAGCAGAGGCTTTAACCCACTGAGCCACCCAGGCGCCCCTGAGTGTGTGTTTATTTAAGTAGATCATTAGTGGGTGTCCCCTGAGCAGTGAAATGAAAGGCAGGCATTTGTTCTAGACCAGAGAAGCTATCCCCACTTGCCTTGAGTTGGCCATTCTGGCTCTTAAGCGAGTCACACACAGCAGTGGTAAGATTTCTGACCAAAGTGCTCATTGCAGGGAAGCCTGGGAAGAGCGTGACTTCTCTGCTGAGCTTGCAGGGTGCTTCAGGCCCAGCTGGCAGAGAAACATGGAGTGTCCCGCTCGCTCTTTTGTGGTGCGCTTCTCTGTCACACATGCAACGTGCTGGGATCACACAACTGGGAAAAAGACCACACAGACAATGAAGGTGGAGGGACAGGCTGCTTCTGTGGGGGAGGGGGGATAAGTGCTCTGAGTCCAGTACAGCCCTGCTCCGCTGTGTGTCTTCTCCTTCTCTGGTTTAGAGTCAGAGAAGCAGATTCTCGCCTTTATGGACGTAGATGGATTTGATGCTGAGGCTGGCTTCCGGGTCGCATTTCAGATAACCAAATCCTATTTTGGTTTTCCAGCCAGGAATTGAAATTGTACCTAGCTCTTAAAATATCCATTGTACCATTTCCTGTAGGGTTCTTAGGTTATAGAGCCTTAAAATCAAGGTAAATGTTTGAAGCAAAGAAAATTTGTAAGAACTTTTATAAACTTTTCTACAGTCGGTCTCCCATGGGTTGAGCTCAGGACTCCACAGATTTTGGATGCAGCTTAGTGGGGTAAGAACAAGGCAAGTGGAAGATACTGAGTCTGGAGGGCAAAAAGTAAACCACAACAAGCACTGGTATCTGCCTTGCTTGGAGAAGTTTTATCCCACTTAGCCTGCCTCACTTTGGCATTGTTTGATGCAGATAACAGAAAGGCCTGGTGATAGACCCTGGCATCGCTATGGCAGGGGCATTGCTGTACCTTTGCCAGGAGCTTTCTGCTTCTAACGTACTGTCACCCATCTGAGCCCTGACTGCAGTCGTCCAGTGGGACAAGAGTTTCATGTTCTTGGTCAGCAGTGATTAAACTATAGCAGCATGTATACGTTTCATTTAGCAACCAATTACTGATCTCTTTCCATAGGCTGAACACCATGGGGGTAACTGTTTTCTGAGGAGAGTACATGAAAGTTTTAGTAGCTTTCCTTTGCTTTTGTTTCCTTTTTTTTTTTTTTTTTAAAGATTTTATTTATTTATTTGCCAGAGAGAGTGAGCACAGGCAGACAGAGTGGGAGGCAGAGGCAGAGAGAGAAGCAGGCTCCCTGCCGAGCAAGGAGCCCGACGTGGGACTCCATCCCAAGACGCTGGGATCATGACCTGAGCCAAAGGCAGCCGCTTTAACCAACTGAGCCACCCAGGTGTCCCTGCTTTTGTTTTCTATCGTGATTTTAAATTTGTGACTTTTACGGTCACAGAACAAATAGCCCTGTTTCACAACTTATGAAACTGATTCTTTACTTTTAGAGGACTTCCTGTATTCTGGGTACCAGTTTAATTTTTTCTGAAAAATGGGAGAAATGTACTTTTTTCCCCTGCCTCCACTGTCTGCCCTCCTTTTGGGTCTTGGGGAAGGATCCCCTCTGATCTCTGGGAGCCCCAAGTTTTCCTCCCAGCAGACATACTTGTGACAAGGCTTCATGTGTTAGACAGCCCACTCCCTCAGTGCAGGGGGCCCTGTGTACTCTGGTTGGGCTGTGGCAGATTACAGCTCTCACCTCTTCCTCCATGCCCGTCAGCCAGAGGAGGAACTCCGCCCCAGTATGGCAGGCCGGTAGGTCTTCTGCCCCTACAGAGATTGATGTTTGAAGTAGTTTCATCCCTCTGCACTACCTGTGACTTTTCAAGACCATTATGAAGAGCTGGGAATTGGCCAAAGACCTGACACCTGAGGCAGTTAGGTGTCCCTGGCTTTAATGACCTCGAAGCGACTGGCATTGAGAGTGGTGTTGGGATACCTAGGCATAGACAGCTGCATAAATACGAACGTCTCTGTGCTCCAAGGTCGTGCCCCCCACACTCTCCCTTTTGCATGTGCACAGATTCGAGCCTGCACACACCTGCACACATGCAGTACATTCCCTTGCAGGTGCTGTGCCCCTCTCCCTACTTGGCCCCCCTGGAAGTCCCCACTTCTCACCTCTCCCCACCAACTGCAGCCCCCACCCCAGCACTGTCATTCCTAACCCCACAGCCCAGCCTTTCTGCCAGCCCAGGCCTCTCCAGGTTGGAGCTCTCTGGGGACCCTTTCCTATTGAAAGGAAGAAAGAAAGAAAAAGGAGGAAAACCAGCAAGAAAGAGGAAAGCAGAAGAATGAAATTGGACCGAAGGGGCAGTGGTGTCTTGAGCTATCTCACTGCATTACAATGAATATGGACTCTATTAAGCTCCGTTCTGCCTGTTAGTGTTTCCCAGGGCAACACAGCCCCCATATGGCAAGCATGCAGCAGATTAGGCTAGGCCCCTGGGCCTCATTGAAGGCTGGGGGGGCTTGACTGGCAGTTGAGCCCCCTCCCATCTCCCCCTACTCCTCACACTTGACACTGCCTGTGTTTATCTAAAGCAAGGAAGGGGGGGTGCGTTTGGAAGGGTTTTTGTCTGGCTCAGAGAGAAGGGAGAGGAGACTGGAGGCTGGGTGGGTTGAGGGAGGTTGAGGGAAGAAGGTGGGTGGAGGTGGGGTGCAGAGGGGATAGGCGAGGAGGGAAAAGCCTCATAAATATTCAAGAGGAGTGGTGAATGGAGAGAGAAATAAAGCAGATGGAATTCATGTTAAAGAATGCCACAATCACCCTGTTTTGAGCCCTCCAAAAACAAAACAAAACAAAACAAAAAAAGGAATGGCTTTCTAGGAGTGTAGGAGCTGCGTTTATCCAATTAGCAGGGTTGTCAAATTGAATGTATATGGAATAGGGAATTGAGAAGAGAGTGTAGAAGAAAGGAAGTGGGTTTTCTTTTCTCTTAAGGTTTGTGCCCCCACCCCCGCCACCACCCTTTATGGCTAGATTTTTAAATTTCCTTAAAGAGAAATTTAAGGAAGGGGTATGTGTGACAAAGAAATGTGACTCCCTAGTAACTTTTTCCTCAAGTGACTGAGGTGGGAGAGAATTAGATCTGTCCAGTGGGCGAATCAAGAGACCACATCTTCCCTTTACTCAGAAGGCAGAGGTGGCTTCTCTGGGGATTCCTCCGCAGAACCAAGATGGTGTATCTAGATTCCTTCTTTCCCCTTTCATAGATGGTGAAGGGGTTCACCTACCTCAGTGGAAATAGGTTCTGTCCGTTGGTACAATTTGTTATAAATTTTTAATTCAGTGAATGAGGAGCCCAGGTTGGGCAAATGCCACTTTGATTATTTATTGCCTTCTCAAAAACCATCAGTGAGTCCCCTGTCTGTGGTGCTCTCATCTCAAACTCTTTTCCCTAGTCTCCCCAATCTCAGTTTCTTACCTTACCTCTTCCCATTCTTCTGGAAGTCCCCATAATAGGGTACAAACTCTACAGAGGAAATATAAGAAGATACTGGAAATGCTCTTAAGGTTTATTTCTGTCTAAAAGAAGTAAAAGGAAAGAAATTCAGCTTCCCTGATATTTAATACCAGGGTTGGCAGCGGTACCTTTAGCCTGTATATCACAGGGTGATGCGTAACAACGTAGTAAAAGATCTCCTCTGGTTGACAGTGGAGACCTCACTTGCTTACTCACTTCCCAGTTTTCCTGTTCTCTGTTAAGTGGATTTACAGATTATATAATTTACTTTTGACTTAATTAATGGTCACAAAAGGACAAGTGGTTTAGAGAGATTGCTGCAAAGAAACTGGGGCTGAAGAGTAGGCAGCTAATCCAAGCACATGCTAACAGGAAGAGAACAGCAGGGCTGGCCCTCTTCAAGCCACATAAGGAAGTAAAAACAATGCTAATGGAATCCCATGTGATGAGAAGTCAGCAAAATAATTAACATTCAAGCAGACTATCTGAGAGAGGTTATAGCCTCATTACCAATGTACCTTATCCTAAAGAGGCTTTCTGTTTTAAGGTATTAGCTTTAATTGCATTACAAACAACATTATAAACAATCATGAATAACATGTTATTAAAACAGGGTTTCACTTTTGCCTACTCTTTTTAAATTTTAGTTCGGCAGACCATGCATTTAATTTATGGATAAATGTGAATGGGTTAGGGATATTTGCCCAGAATATTTTGCTCCTAATAAACCAAGATCAGAAACGTTTGGAGACCACTGTTCTAGATAAACCTCTGTAATAGCCAACCTGCTTGATGTACAGGCCTCTAGATAGACCTTTCCCACCAGCCCTGCCCTCAGCTCTTTATATATGCACATCTCAAGGGGCCTTCTAAACCCTTTATCCAGGAAACCTTTCCTGAAGACCCAATATTGAAAATGCTCCCATCCTGTGCTCTCACTTGCCCCTTCTCATTTGTGACTGGATAGGTGATCAGTTAAAGTTTTAAAGTTGTTACATGAGGGGAATCCCCTAAACTTTAGTGGTTTTGTGCGACAGTGGTTTATTTCTTCTGTCCTGGATTGCCTTGACTTCTCCCACCTTGGAGCTAGGCCTCCTGAAACACGGGACATGTGTCACCAGGGACTGGTGAGGGGAGAAATGGAAGCTGCGCCCTGGTTCTCTAGCTCTTAACAGCCGTAGCCTGGAAGGGACAGATGACCTATTTGCTCACACTTGATTGCCAGCACTAGTCACGTGGCTCTAAACCTTCTGCAGAGGACGCTGGGAAGTGAGGAGCTCCTGGAGATTTGCTGAACACTACTAGCTGACTTAAAGTCCCGAGCTGTACGTTCCTCAGGACAGAATCTGTCTTTTAGTACAGTGACTTGCATTCTGTTTTCTATGGGAGATCAGTAATATTTTTTATACCTGGTAATAGTGAAGTCACAGTATCATAGTTTTTACTAGACACCCAGTCAAAATCTGATTAAGGGATAAGTTAGAGGGTGCCTGGGTGGCTCAGTCGGTTAAATCGAGTCCCACATCGGGCTCCTGCCCAGCGGGGAGTTGGCTTCTCTCTCTGTCCCCCACCCTGTGCTCTCTTACTCTCTCTCATTCTAGCTCTTGCTCTATCACAAATACATAAAGTCTTTAAAAAAGAAAAAGGAATAAGCTAGGAATATATTTAGAGGCTGGCTAGAGGATGGCTTATACTTAAGAATGTCAAACTTTTGTTGTTCTCTCCTGTTTGACATCAGAGTGGTCTGGGTAGATGTTCTAGGTATTAGTCTAGAACTGCACTGCCCAGTGTGGTTACATTAAAAATTCAGTTCCTCAGAACAGTAGCCACAGTTCAAGTATTTGATAGCCTAAGTGGCTAGTGACTAATACTGATAGTGCAAATGTAGGACATTTTCACCATTGCAGAAAGTTCTATTGAAGGGGATTGTGTGAAGAATAGTACGAGATTGTTCTAGATTTGGATGTAAATGGTAGAAGAATGAAAACAACCACAAAGAAAATTACTCTTTTTCTGTTTTTAAAAAAAGATTTATTTATTTGAGAGAGCAAAAATGTGCGTGTGGGCATGCGCAAGAGGTGGAGGAGCAGAGAGGAGGGGAGACAAGCAGGCTCCCCCATGAACCCAGAGCCTGGCATGGGACTCAGTCTCAGGACCCTGAGATCATGCCCTGAGCAGAAACCAAGACTCAGACGCTTAACCAACTGCACCATCCAGGCCCCCCAGAGAAAGCTACTCTTACAGATAATGATTCAGGTAACATTACTTTCCTGCATAAGAAAGTAGATTCATTCTTAAAGTAGTCCTAAGCAGCTGGTAAATATCTCAGAAACTGTTTGGTGGGAGGCCGTATTGGGATAGTAGAGAAAGCCTTGGGCTAGGAGTCAGAGGACCTGACCTGAAGCCCTAAATCTCTCTTAATTAGCTGGGAGCCCTTCTGCAAATCACTTAGTCTCTCTGCTCCTTGCTTTTCTCATTTGTAACATTTAATACCCAGAGGTGTTATTCCAAGCTGTTATTTTATTTTCTCTGAGGTCCCTCCTAATTTAAAATCTTTCTTTTTAATTAGGTCTATGGGTAAAAGTACAACTTTTTAAGTAAAAATGACCTTTCTTAATCTCTTCTCCTAAATTTATTTAAACTCATGAATTCAGCCCTTCGGAAACTAAATTCATTTGCTTCCCAGGGATTTCCCCCAGTGCCATTCCTCTGAGCAGGAGTGCCACCCTCTTTTTTTTTTTTTTTTAAGATTTTATTTATTTATCCGACAGACAGAGATCATAAGTAGGCAGAGAGGCAGAGAGAGAGAGGAGGAAGCAGACTCCCCGCAGAGCAGAGAGCCCGATGCGGGGCTCGATCCCAGAACGCTGGGACCACGACCCGAGCCGAAGGCAGAGGCTTTAACCCACTGAGCCACTCAGGTGCCCCAGGAGTGCCACCCTCTTTCTTGAGGCCAGCACTCACTACCACCCTCTGCCGCCTTCCCACAGCCACTTGGCATCACCTCTTAGGAGCAGAACTTTTCTCTGCCTTCAAAGACCTTTGGGAAAAGTGAATCTTACTCTATAGAATGGGGAACTTGCAAAAAACAAACAAGAAAAGTAATTTGGGATCAGAAATATTTCTTTTTGGGGTGCCTGGGTGGCTCAGTCATTGGGCGTCTGCCTTTGGCTCGGGTCATGATCCCGGGGTCCTGGGATCGAGCCCCACATCGGGCTCCCTGCTCGGTGGAGGCGTGCTTTTGCCTCTCTCACTCCCCCTGCTTGTGTTCCCTCTCTCGCTGTGTCTCTCTCTGTCAAATAAATAAATAAAATCTTTAAAAAAAATTCTTTTTTTCATGTGGCTAGCCCCCCTCAACCAATGGAACAAAAAAACTTCATCAGATCTTATTCTTGTCACTGAAAGGATGCTTTTTTAGAAACCATTCTCTCTACGGTACCTGCTAGATCACATGTTCTTCTATTTCACTCATCATGGTTATTGGCCAGAGGATATCCAAAGGGTGTGCTGTGTGTTTAAGACCACGAAGGCTTCCCTATTTTTCTAAGACAGCTGCAGTGTCCTGGGCGACCAGGGAGGGGATGTGGGCTCCTGTGCCCTGGTCTCGCCTGTGCTCAAGCCTGTCCTCTTGGGAGAAGGTGGAGCCAGCTGCCTCTTGCTGCTGATGGATTCGCAGTTGTTTGTAATTTTCTCACAAAATAAATACTCCGAGGCTATAATTTCTCGTTGGTCTCAACCCCAGAGTGTGTATTCTGTTGTTGTTGTTTTTGGAAAGTTTTGAAAATGTCTGCTTGCTGGAGATTATTTCAGTGGGAGCATGTATGTCAGCAGTTACATTTCTCAGACACATTTTCTTTCTCTTTTCTGTGTCCAAATAACGCTTCAAAATAGTAAGTACCTAGGCCTCAATGAAGAATTCATGCCGGAAATTTATTCTCCCTTGTTTTTTTTTCCTTCATCTTTCCTCTTTTTCTGAGAAAATCCGTAGAAAATAAGAAGGATCTACATATACTTTGCATTGCCAAGAAAAATAACAGGCCTTACTGTTGCCTTCACCCAGCTTCGAAATTTTACCTTGTTCATTTCATGGTGGGACAGAGTCACATTGCAAGTAGGAATTCCAATTCAGCCTTAGTTGTCTTTTATTTTTAGATTACAGCAGAATTCTCAGAAATTTGTATCTTTGGGATTATCTTTCGAGACCAAGCTTACTAGGTAACTTGGTCCAGGAAACAACTCTGTTTTCCTGGCTGCGAAATAAGATGCATTATAGCTACAGTGATGCCCCTTCCTCCCTATTTTTGTCATAGTTCTGCATTTTGTGAATGAGCCTCCAGGTGTCCTGCTTTGGGGGTCATTAAATGGTATCTGTTTACAACTCTGTCATGGAGATTAATGAGTTAACTCCTTTCTCCTTCTTTACATATCTGTTTCCCCTTACTCCCTTTCCCTCCCCAGATGCATTCTTTTCTCCTGGTTGCTTATAAAAGTGGGTTGGTGGTTGGTAGCAAAAGTGGGGCCTGTTTCCATTTTGAATCCTATAAATTACCAAGGGTGCAGAAGTAACAGTAATTGTTTGACTGGTTCTCGTTAAGCAGGAGGGGGTCTGGGCTGAATTTCCTCAGTAAAACCTTCGTGGACTTTACAACCCAAACACCTCTGCAGCCACCCTGTCCTCAGATAAGAAACAGCCCTCCTGTCCTCTTTGTCTGCTTGTCGTCTTTTTGCCCTTTTTTACTCTGTGTTCATTTCCTGCCTCCATGCCTCCTCCTTCCTTCCTTTCCCCTCCTTCCTTTCTTGAGGAACGGACTGAACAGGTGCCAGCAGTTTTCTTAGGGAGTTGGGCAAACTGGAGCATGTCAAGTTCCTAAAATCCTTTCACTGGTAATTCATTCAGTGTTCTAGATAAATAGGTTATTTCGTTGGGGGAATAGTAGAGAATTAAAACAAGTATCTGGAAAATTGAGAGGAAACTAAAACTTGCTTTTCGGTATTAGTTTAAAAATCTGTTAATGGAGTTTTCCTCTAGGACTCACTGTTAAAAATGCCTCACTGAAAAAAATAAAATAAAATAAAATGCCTCACTGTTCTACATCTCCCTTACTCCAAATCCCTTAAGCTCCCCACTGGGTACAGAGCACTGATAGAAAAAAATGTGAAAAGGTTCCTATTGTGTTTAAAGTACAGAGATTTGCAAAGAACTTCTTGGAGTCTCTGAGACCTTAGGATTCATCAGGGACACCCCCTAAACAATGCATTATGCATATGGTACTGTCCACGGTAGTCTGGTAGTGGCAGCAGGAATGCCATGTGGCTGTGGGTATCTGACCTGCAAACACATGGTTCTCAACAGGAGTATGAGATGCTCACAGCCCAGACCCTGGCCATGGCTGGGGGTCCCAGCCCCTCTAATGCTGGGCTCCCTTGCCCTGCTTGCTGCCCGTACACAGGCAAGCCTGTAGCACTCGTGCCACAATAAAATCCCCTTCTGGCTCAGGGGAGCCACTTAAAAGAAGCTTCTTTTAGATGAGAAATGACAGGAGAGTGTTCTTTGGTCTTCCAGCAGCTGTTTAAGTCAACATCTTGAATGAGGCCAGCATGTGTGCTAGAGGCAGGGGGCAAGGGGACAGAGCCAGGCCCTGTGGCAGGCAGCCTCACTCACCAGGGCCATTTCTCTCTTTCTCACAACAGAGCAGTGCAGGGGATCGTAGTACCTCTTGGAGTGAGTCCACTGGCTCATGGGACGTTGGCTCGAACCATTTGTGACACCGTGCTGCATGGGACGATGACAACTCAGAGAGAAAAAAGGCCCGAGGTCACCCTTGCTTGCCTCCTCTTGGCCACAACAGGCTGCTTTGCTGATTTGAGTGAGTGCTTTCCTTCCCTTTCTCAGCCTGCCCCTCTTACAAGAACACTTGGCCCCTTCGTGTCACATTCAGTAGTGACCCTTTAACAAGTCCTTTCTTTTCCTGGATTTCAAAGAACACTTCATTGCCACTGGCCTTCGTGGGGTACGCTTAGTAATACAAGATGAGACATCATCTTGGCAGCCTCGTATTGGTTGCATTTTAGTATTTTAATCATTTTAAATATATACCAGCGGAGGAGAAGTAATAGTAACTGCCCTTAACTGAGCATTTACTGTAGGAGATTATGGCAGGCAGTTGACTTGCATTGTCCCAGGAGCCCAGTGTTCCTAGCCCCATGTTGCAGGTAAGAAACTGAGATACAAAAAGGCTGAAGTGACCTGGCTCAGAAGCTGTGGCACTGGGGTTTGGGCCCAAGTCTGTCCATCCCCATAGTCAAAGCTGCCACTCCAGTCTGCCTTCTTCTTCTTCTTTTTTTTAATTTTATTTATTTATTTGGAAGAGAGAGAGAGATCACAAGTAGGCAGAGAGGCAGGCAGAGAGAGGGGGAAGCAGGCTCCCCGCTGAGCAGAGAGCCCGATGCAGGGCTCCATCCCAGGACCCCGGGTTCATGACCTGAGCTGAAGGCAGAGGCTTAACCCACTGGGCCACCCAGGCACCCTTCCAGTATGCCTTCTGAGAACATGTACAGGTTGGGGAACCCACCTGTACACGTGGGGAAGAACCCACGCACCGGAGAGTTCTTCGGGGGAAGATGGACTCCCCCAGGTTGCTCAGCTTGGAAAGGCCGCCTGGGTGCTGTGCTTCTGAAAATGTCATGTTATTGGCTTCATGGGGATGTTCCTTCATGGCTCTGTCCCTGTCCTCCCTCCAGACCAGGTCCCTCAGGTCACTGTCCAGCCTTCTTCCACGGTCCAGAAGCTCGGAGGAACCGTGATCCTCGGCTGCGTTGTGGAACCCCCATGGATGAACACCACCTGGCGCCTGAATGGGAAGGAGCTGAATGGCTCAGATGATGCTCTGGGCATCCTCGTCAGCCGTGGGACCCTCGTCGTCACCGCCCTCAGTAACCGCACCGTGGGACGGTACCAGTGTGTGGCCCGGATGCCTGCAGGAGCTGTGGCCAGCGTGCCGGCCACTGTGACACTAGCCAGTGAGTGCTACTACTTGCTTCTCAGCCCCGGTGCTCCTCTCTCCTCCTCTCACCCATTCTCTTTCTCCCCCAGGCTGTCCATATCCCCTTGTCAGTAGTCTTCATGTGAAAGGGAGCCTTACAATTTGAAATTCAAACCAGAGAGTAGCAGGTGCCCAGTAGTCCCCAGGGGTGGAGGACCTTTGGGCCCCTGCAAAGCTGCTCTCCAAGGAGGGGCCTGTTGTGGAGTAAGTGCCTAGAAAGAGGGGAACTCCACATGGTTGAACCGTTTCCAGGCCACGGCTTTCTGCTTTCCCTCTGGCTGTGGGTGTGACTGAGCCAGCTGCTCCCCGTCCCCTGACCCGGTCCTCCATCCCCCGTCCTCAGGGCAGTTATGGTCAGAGCGTTTACAGGGCCATGTATAGTCCAAACAGAGCTGCCCATCCCACACGTGGCCTCCTGTCTGAGGGGCAAGTGTATTCCATATGCCAGATATATAAATAGTAGAGCACAATGAGAAGGAAACTGTGACCAAGATGAGATTGAGATACAGAAGAGGATGAGATTGGGGTACAGTTTGGTCCAAGGAGGATGCCAGGTGAAGACTTGATAGTACTCTTAATTTTTAATTATCACTTGAGTGTATTATGGTACTCCAGTGCAAAACACACATTGCCTCATTTTCTACCCATTGTACATACAGGAGATAAGATTTACGGAATAAACTTCTGAAGGCTGCGGAGCAGCCCCAACATCCATTCTTACATGCTGAGTCTACAACCAGAAAATATTAAGAATGACCTCTTCTTCCTTGGACCTTGTTCCCCCATGACCTAGCAGGCTCCAATTACCC
This sequence comes from Taxidea taxus jeffersonii, assembly GCA_003697995.1. Lineage (NCBI taxonomy): Eukaryota > Metazoa > Chordata > Mammalia > Carnivora > Mustelidae > Taxidea > Taxidea taxus. Next base: position 21,503 of record RCUC01120337.1, read on the forward strand.
CTGACTTTGCTTTAGACTTCTATGTCACTGTCATAATCACCCTCCTGAGTGATGTGTGTTAGGGGTCATGCCAAAAGCCTTAAACTTCTGCATTGCTCCTTAAAGTTTGGCTGGGGTCCCTGGGGTGTGCAAGGCATGAGTCCTGGAGGAAAGCAGTAGGAGATGAGGAAGTAGACCAGCAGGGGAGAAAAGACCCCTCCTTGCCCTCTGGTTCTCAGGTCCCTGGAGGGACATCCCTCTGTGAAAGAACAGGTCAGAGGCTGCCGGCCCTGTCGCTGTTTTCTTGGGAAATAGTCAAGCAGCCCTGCCCTTTTCTCAGAGAAGGGAAAAAGCAGGGTGGGTCCTCAGTGCCCCCCAGGGGACCAGGCTGAGCCTGGGCTGCATCTTGCTGCCTCCTCACACGGTGGGAACCATTTTCCTTGGTGGCAGAAGGAGCACATGAATCTGAGCCCCAGGCTTCTGGGAGGTAGGCTGTGCATGGTCAGTGAGGGAGGCAGGCCCTGGGCCACCAGCTGGGTCCTCCCCTCCACCTGTGTTTGTGGGGTGTGAGGAGGAGGGTACCGACAGACTTAGGTGAGGAGGGTTGAGGGTAGGGAGGGGTCATCTCATTGTACAAGAAGGGCTGAGGTCAAAGCTGCACTCCTACGATCATATTCCTCTTTTATATTTTCCAATTGTAATGAAAATTACATTAAAAAGTACAGAATTTATATATATTACATATGATAACATCTCCCCTCAGCACACCATTGTCACATAACCACCATTTACCATTTTGGAGGATACCTTCCCGTCTTGATCCATACCCATACTTTCTTTTTTTATTGAAGTATCTAATTGACATACAATATCAGTTTCAGGTGTACAAGATAATGATTTGACATTTGTGTGCCTTGTGAGATGGTCACCACAATAAGCCTATGTACCATCTGTCACCACACACAGTCACCTTTACTGATTGTATTCCCTGTGCTGTACATTATATCCCCATGACTTGTTTTATGACTGGAAGCTTGGACCACTTAATCTCCTTCACGAATTTTTCCATCCCACCCTTCCTCTCTGGCAATCAGGACTCTATTCTGTGTCCGTGAGTCTGGGTTTTATTTTGTTTTGTCTTTTAGATTCTACCTGTAAGTGAAATCATGGGGTATCTGTCTTTCTCTGACTTATGTCACTGAGCATGATGGCATGCCCATACTTTCACACTGTCATAGCGACCTACTGAATATACAGCTTCTGTCCATAATCTCTCCCCCTCAGCATTGTGTGATAAGCACCTTCCCTTAGCCATATGACTATATTTACTTTTCTTTTTCTGTTGAGTATAAATGCATCCATTTATACTCAATAATAACAAGTCAACAACCGATGCATTTTTCTTATGTCCACCCCAGGTAACCATCTCTCTAGGGGGGGTCCCCCCTTCCCCTTACCTAGTCACCTGTCCTGCCCAGCCTGCAATAGAGCAGGATCAGAGTTACCAATGGCCCTTGAACATGCCCTGAGTGGATCTACCATATGTACTGATTGTGAGACATTAGGTCACTTCCAGTGGTTCATTATTACAAGTAAGATATGCCTTTTAGTAGCATTCGTGCCTCTAAAGGATAGCGTTGCTCGTCTGCAGATGGTCAGCACGTGTCTGTGTAGGCTCAGGAAACTCCATAACCATTCATTTGGCCTCACTAGGAGCCAGGCTGAACATTTTATTTGGAGGAAGGGGTAGTTGGAGAGTACAAGGTTTATGTTGGAGCCCTCCTTCTACTTCAAGGTGTATCTGATTGAGGAGAAGCCATTTTTCACCTTTATTTTTAAAAAAATTCCTGCCCACTTCTTTCTGTGGCACTTAAAGGGATCTGCAGTTGACAGTGAGGACAAAGGGGGAGGGCTTGGTTGCATCCCAGAAGGCCCAGGGAGAGGTGGGTTGTGCGGAAGCCCAGTGAATCTCGCTTGAAAGCCAAGAGCTGTTGGCTTGTCGTGGAGACATGAATGGGAAGTGAAATGTTTGGAGCTGACTGCAGGGATGGAGAAGTGCTGGAAACGAAAGCAGCTCTGAGGGGCAGTGGCCCAGGAGTGGGACTGCAGCCTCCCCAGCCCAGAGGAGGCAGGGGGACGGCGGAAGCAGCGGCAGAATGGGGTGCTGTCTTTGGGCAAATGCCATGGGGGATTTGGCCCAGACTCAGCAGTTAGCTTAAGTTTCTGAGAGCACATCCCTGAGCAGCACGGGGGCTGTGTTTTGCTGGTTGGCTGACGGAGGGTGGCTGAGTGGTGAAGGGATTACCGAGGCATGGTCTGCATTTAGAGGCAAGGCTGGGCAGCGGCATGCGGGCACACACGCACACCCGCCCACGCTCCACACTTAAGGCTTCTTTTTCCTCTGGCCTCTTTTGCATGCCTTCAGATGTTCATCCTCAGACAAAGCACTCGCTGTTTGGCCTACCTAGCGAGGTGCTGCCTCCTGTGTTGTCATGAACTCCCAGATCTCTGGGGCCTTTCGATGGTGGGGGCTTGGACCTGGCTTGAGGATTCAGGGGTACCGAGGAGGCCTCTAACAAGAACTTTCCTGGTCCAGACCTCTTTGACATAGATGCCGGGGCTGGGATTATGCTTGGACTTCACCCCTGTCTGCACATTGGCTTCTTGTCTTCTGGTAGAACAGAAACCCATGTGGATAACTGCTGTCTTCACTCCCTGTGGAGGTGTCCATCCCACTCTCCTTTATACAGAACTTTTCTCCTATTGAACCTAAACTTTATTTGTGGTAAATCTCTTGCTGCTAATGCCTCACTTCAGACCACCTTGTCTAATTCTTGCTTTTCAAAATACTTTTGACTTTGATCTCCTTTCTTCCTTTCTCCTTTTTTTTTTTTTACAAGCGTTATACAAGGAGGCCAACCACTCTACACGGCTCCAGTGTTCCCACTCTCTGCACCTGAACCAACAGCAGACATTGCCAGTGGACACCGTATTCCTTTTGTCTATACTCTGATTCAGCCTTAGAATTGTTCTCAACACAACCCAGCAAGAATCACAATTCAGCAGAGCTGTGAAAGCTGTTTTCTATTCCTCACGTCTAATAATCCTTACCTCTAATAAACTTCCACATAATTCTTCATTTTTAGCTTTTTTCCTTTTTTTTTTTTATTCTTTAATTCTCCCAATTCTCCTATCATCCCTAGGTCCCATTCATTGTTGGAAATGAAGCAGGTGGTAACTGGGTGATAATTCTGTACCTGGGAACTTTGGTCCTCAAACTAATGTGAAGTCTTAAGCTAATCTGGTTTAATGGAGACTGGATCTGTAACCCCTCCACAAGGCCATTAAGCACTAAGACCCAGGCCTGCACTTAAATTATCCTTTCTCTAGCCCCAGAAGTCAGAAGGTGAGGCCACTGACAGGAAAGGAAGGAGCTCCCCTTAGGCAGCTGTCTCCATAACTCCAAATCTGAGGAAGGTCAGAAGGTGACATCATTTAACCCATGAATAAAAAGAGACTAACTGGTATAATGGAGAATAAAAAAGAAACTTTAAAAAAAAGAAAAGAAAAAAAAACCTTGGGTTTAAGTTTTTACTCTGCCCTTAGGAGTTGATATGACTTTGGGCAAGTCACTCAATCCCTCAGGTTACCACAACTCTGAAATGAGTGAAGTGATAATTATAGCATCAGTATCATACATTTTTGTTTGTATGTGTATGTGTTTGAGGATCAAATTATGAAATAGTTCAAATTAGTACTATTTTGAAGCCTTTTATAAATGCCAGGCTTTATACGTTCACCCATTTGGTGGCTGCCTACAGGAGGTCCCCGGGCTCTTGTCCAGCCCTGTGCTGCCCAGCCCCATTTTGGGAGCAGCCTTCAGAAGAACAAGTCCAGACAGTGGCAAAGCTTCTACTCCTAGCCAGAGCCAAGACACAGGGCCAGCTCATTGGGAAGAGAGAACTAGCCCATTTCCTATGGATTTCTCAGCAGTGCATATACATATGAGCTCTAGCCCAGATTCCTACCTCCTCACGGCGCTGGAAGGTGGCCATGGTGTCACTGCATTGCGTGTTGTCCCTGTATCCATAGAGCTGCCCATTGATGCTCCTGATGGCTCATTCTTCTAACCAGGTAGTGGTTGGCTTGTGCCAGCAGGTGGGGTGGCCCCTGGCCCTCAGCACAGGGGACCCCACAAGCAGGAACCATGTTTCTTTCTGTTCAGCTCCCCCTACCTCTGGTTTCTACCAGACACTTCCTGGAGGTCTTCTCGGCTCAGACCCTGAACCAGAATAAGCCATAAGGGACCATTGTGGCCATGTCTTTACTGAAATATTTCTAGCTTGCTTTATCTTTGTTAGAGTCCAGTTCTCCAGAGAAGCAGAACCGCTGATATGTACAGGCACACCTTGGAGATGTCGCGAGTTTGGTTCCAGACGACTCACAAGAGCGTGAGTCAAATGAATTTTTTGGTATCCTAGTGCATCTAAAAGTTATGTTTATACTATCATGCAGTCTATTAAGTGTGCGATAGCATTATGACTAAAAAAAAGTATGTACTTTAATTAAAAAATATTTTATTGTTCAAAAAGTCTAACCATCCTGCCTGCAGCGAGTTGTAATTGCTGATCGCAGATCACCATAACAAATATAATAATGATGAAAAGATTTGAAATATTATGAGCATTAATAAAATGTGACACAGAAAATGAGCAAATGCTGTTGGGAAAATGGCACTAATACACTTGTTTGATGCAGGATTTCCACAAACCTTCAATCTGCTAAAAAAAGAAAATATGATAAAATGAGGTATGCCTATGTATGTATGTGTATATATATATATATATATATA